>MU185370.1:30062-45276 GCA_016904865.1 Pissodes strobi
TGAGATAAAAAGTCAGGATTCCGAGATATAAAGATTAAGTAAGAATTATCGAAATATCAATCCAGAATATCAATATTCTGAGATAAAAAGTCGGAATTTTGAGATAAAAAGTCAGGATTCCGGGTTATAAAGATTAAGTAAGAATTATCGAAATATCAATCCAGAATCCAAAATATCAATATTCTGAGATAAAAAGTCGGAATTCTGAGATAAAAAGTCAGAATTCGGAGTTATAAAGATTAAGTAAGAATTATCGAAATATCAATCCAGAATCCAGAATATCAATATTCTGAGATAAAAAGTCAGGATTCCGACTTATAAAGATTAAGTAAGAATTATCGAAATATCAATCCAGAATATGAATATTCTGAGATAAAAAGTCGGAATTTTGAGATAAAAAGTCAGGATTCCGAGATATAAAGATTAAGTAAGAATTATCGAAATATCAATCCAGAATCCAGAATATTAATATTCTGAGATAAAAAGTCGAAATTCTGAGATAAAAAGTCAGGATTCCGGGTTATAAAGATTAAGTAAGAATTATCGAAATATCAATCCAAAATCCAAAATATCAATATTCTGAGATAAAAAGTCGGAATTCTGAGATAAAAAGTCAGAATTCGGAGTTATAAAGATTAAGTAAGAATTATCGAAATATCAATCCAGAATCCAGAATATCAATATTCTGAGATAAAAAGTCGGAATTTTGAGATAAAAAGTCAGGATTCGGAGATATAAAGATTAAGTAAGAAATATCGAAATATCAATCCAGAATCCAGAATTCTGACTTTATCTCAGAATTCTGACATTTATCTCAGAATTCTGACTTTTTATCTCAGAATTCTGACTTTTTATGTCAGAATTGCGACCTTTTATCTCAGCATTCCGACCTTTTTTCTCAGAATTCTGACATTTTATGTCAGAATTCTGACATATTATCTCATGATTTTGACATTTTATCTCAGAATTCTGACTTTTTTTTAGAACTGTTTTAAAATCTTGTTTCATATTGCTTTTATGAAACAAAATATATAAAATATAATTGTGTCAAAACATAGTTCACAGTGTAACTAAACATTTAACAATATAGTTATTTATGCAACAAGTGTGTAAAGTATCCCTTTTTTTATGAATGGAAATATTGTAATGAGCCGTAGGCGAATGCGACAATCCCATGAATAAAAAAGGGGTACTTTACTACAACGGCGTCCTGGGGTCACATGAGAAAAAATATTTTAAAACAGCTCTGAAATAAAAAGTCAGAAATCTGAGATAAAAAGTCAAAATTCTGAGTTAAAAAGTCGAAATTCTGAGATAAAAAGTCAGTTCTGAGATAAAAAGTCAGAATTCTGAGTTAAAAAGTCAGAATTCTGAGATAAAACGACATAATTCTGAGTTAAAAGTCAGAATTCTGAAATAAAAATTTTGAATTCTGAGATAAAATATCAATATTTTGAGATGTCCTAATTCTGAGCTAAAAAGTCAGAATTCTGAGTTATAAACATTTATGAAATATCGAAATATCAATCCAGAATTCGAACTATCTCAGAATTCTGACATTTTATCTCAGAATTCTGACCTTTTATCTCAGAATTCCGACTTTTTGTCTCAGAATTCTGACATTTTATCTCAGAATTGTGACATTTTAACTCAAAATTCTGACTTTTTATCTCAGAATTATGACTTTTTATCTCAGAATTTTGACTTTTTATCTCAGAATTCTGACTTTTTTCTCCGATCTGTTTTAAAATGTTTTTTTCTCGTGTAACACCAGGACGCCGTCGTACTTTACACATGAGTAGCATACAAAATTTTTTCTACTACCGAAAAATGTGAAAAAATAATATTAAATTACTTTACACACTAGTGTGTAAAATAAATTATTTTACGCACTGCACTAAATGTCAAAAAATACATCAGATTTACTTTACGTACTATGTTTTTCAGATGATATTGGCATTATTAATATGAATATGTGTTATTAATTTTTTTTATAATTTATTTTTTTTAATATTTATTTTGCTTTGGGGTAAAAAATAAACGAACCTGTTTATTCAATTTTAGTATTTTTTATTTTTATTAAATATAAAGGCTCCAAATTTCCACTTAACCCAAAAAACAATATAAATATTTTTATAGAATATAAAAATTTCAAAAGTAACAAACTATTATGAGTTCCAAAGCCAAATAAGTAATTTAAAAAATAAATTAAAAACCAAAATTATAAAAAAAGAATAAAAAAAAATAAAAATATTCATATTTATAACGCCAATATCATCCGAGAAACGATAAAAAAATCAAAGTACGTATTTAAAAAAGAAAATTGATGATGATCCCTTTGAAGACGAAATGTCGGATTCCAAACTGATTACCAGCATTGGATAGAGCGGAAAAAGTGGTAATGCAAAAGTGCAATTCAATTTGAAATCTGTGCTTAAACAAGCCCAGGAAAAAAAAACGATTTTTCAATTTTTTTTTTATTTTCGGGTATCTCCAGAAACCGGAAATACTCAACCCAACTAACCCAAACTAACCTAAATGCGCAATTGTATCTCTTACAGTTTTCGAGATCCCCATATATAGACTCGAATTCGAGCCACCCTGTACAGGGTGTTTATTTACATTTAAAACTATAAGAAACCCAAACCCAAACATGTATTTCATTTAAATGGAACCCTTTGTATGCTTCAAAATGACTTTATAATATAGATTCCTATAAGAGATAGATACTTTCAATACGTAAGTTGAGGTGATTGAGCAGAACCTTTAGAAGAAAACCTACAGGGTGAGTTGAAAATGCACGGCATATCGACCGTTACGTTAAAATGTACGTAAAATTCTGAAAATTTGCATGTCCTTGTTATGTCACTATGCATATATTCCTAAAATTACAACTCAATAGCAAAAATACTACATTTTACAATTTCGGAATTTTTCCAGATAATAATAAATGTTTCAACATTGATGACTCCGAAGTCTAAGACACATTGATAAGGAGACATAATTCGACGCAAATTAAAAATATGATCGAGGACACGCCATGTCGCCAAAAATGCTGATGACACGTGTTGCCAAATTATCGCAAAAATGTAAAAACAATTTTTAATATATATCCGGCAATATAATTAACTATAAAAAAAATATTTACTGTTTATTTCAGAGCATGCGGCCGGCACAAGCCCGACGATCAAGGACTCTTAAGGCGTGGAACTTATAAATAATATTGTGAATGAACAATGCTCGATAGTCGTACCGAAACTAGCGGACTAGACGCTGAAAAAGGTCGTGCTGAAAATAAATCTGTGATCGTGCGTGTACCCAACCTAACGTCTACAATTAAAACAAAAATGAGCCCCTATTATCAATAATATAAAAAAACATTCGTTTTCGTTACGCATAATAGTAATAATAATTATCTAAGATGCCCGAAAAATCACCCTTAAAATGTTGTCAAAGCAGCGAGTCCCTGCCATCAGTGGCGTCCACTTCGGACGACGCGAACGCGATCCGTGAATCGAACAACAGTTACCTGAAAGTGCCGTCCATGGACGTCGTCGAGCCCCTGAATAACAACAACGTAATCATCCCCGACAACCTGATGAGCCACTATATATTTCCGAAACGTCAGAAGGTCGATCTGGAATTCAAAGACGTGACTTTCAGCAGCAGCAGCTGGTCCATGACGAAGTTTAAGAGAGGTAAGTTTATTTATATAATTTTAGTATGTTAATTGAGAGGCTTTTTTTGTAAGATTTACAAGGTGATTTGTGGGCGCACTGAGACAAGACTTTCAATCAATGTGGGAAAATCATCGACGATAGAATACAATGGGTGTTAGTTTTGGTAAATATTTACTATGCTATCGAACCTCTATTTTTTGTCATTGAAAATAAATACCTCCGTTTTGTAAACTAGATTTAAAAGAAATCCCAGTGGCGGAGAATAGAATATTTGAGATGTCAAATATTTTTGTAAAGCATTTAGATGCCTAACTTCTGTCGCTAAACTTATTTAAAATGAATTTTCTAAATTTAATCGAGAATTTAATACTACGATTATATTCTTAGTAGTCAAAAGATGGAGAAGTAATAAAATATTAAAGTAATGCCCGCCAGGGTAATTGTTTAACATTCACGCTACCAAATTCAAATTAAATATATCTTTTAAACTTCTTACTACCGCCACTGGATTTTTATAACAAAAAAACGTATCGACTCTATATAAATATTCTTAATAATATACTGCATCGCATATACATTAAGTCCTCCTAAAATACCAAAACCAAAAAAGAAGGAATAAGAGCAAAGCAAATGTAAATATCGAACTAGAACTAGGTAATTCACAACCAGGATGGATCGTCCACGTCCAATCACAAACATGGAATTTGGCAATAGCATCCTGCATAAAAAGATGCCACAAAAAAAGTCGAAGTAATAAACCCTGAACTGACTTTTACGTTTTAAATTTGATAATACTCTATATTCACATATTTATTAAATATTATGCATATATAATGCAACATCTAATAAACCCGAATTAATGGGCAGAATATAAATAAAAAATATCGAGCTGCAACTAGATTTCTTTAAAATTAATCAAATTTAATAGTATGGCAGTGATGTTTTCTCAATAGGCTCACACTCACACTCACAATCATAATAAAGGTCGATTTGGCAACAGCGTCACCCGATACTTATACAAATATTATGTGCCTCACCTTTATAAACACACAACTGAAGTGAAACTTCTGAAAGGGATATAAGGAATTGAGTTTTCATTTTTTGAAGCTTTTTTTTTCTCAACTTTTGCTCCCGATTTCGACCCTTTTTTAATTTTTTTTTCAACTTTTTTTTTCGCCGAAAACCGCGTTCCTCTAATTTTTTATTATTTTCTTTTCTTTATTTCGTTTTATAAAACTCTTATTAACTTTTCGAGCAACGTTTTATTTTTTTTTTAATAATTTTCTTTTCTTATTTGATTTTATAATAATTTTATTAACTTTCCGAAAAATCTTTTGTTTTTGTTTTTATAATTTTTTTTTCATTTCGTTTTATTATACTTTTATTAACTTTCGGACCCTTTCTTTCGTTTTTTTTCAATTTTTTCCCGTTTTTTCAAAAAATATTTTTTTTATTTCATAAAGCATTTTTTTCTTCCTTTTTTTGCCATCCCCGACCTCGTAGCTGAACTCCTTTGCCTTTTTTTCGCTAAAAACCGCGGTTCTCTAACTTATTTTTTCTTATTTCCTTTTATCATAGGTACTTTTATTAACTTTCCGGACAATTTTTTACGTTTTTTCAATTTTTGCCATTTTGTCGAAAAATTTTGGATACCTGGGGACTTCTTTCATCCCCCCCCTCCCCCCACACCCCCTACTGATGGCCCCGTGGAACGGGGGTTCAGTTTTGGTCCAGGATTCTCATATTACCCCGGCTACATGTCCTGAAAATTTCAACCCTCTATCTATACTTTGATAAGCATTTTTTCTGGCTTTACCCTCACTAAAGAAGTTTCACTTCAAAAAACTAGTATGTATATAGACACTTAACCAACTTTTCTAAGTTTAATATTTTTCAGTTAATATGACCTAAATTTTTCAGTTTAAAAGTCAGCTCTAATTTTTCTACGTTTTAAACACATTTGACTGACTTTTTACGTTTTAAATTTTCATACTTGTAAAGATCCTTAACTAATTTATTCGTTCTAAATTTGCCAGTTATAGACTATTAACTTTTCTACGTTTTAAAGTGCCCAGTTATAAAGACTTTTCACTGATTTTCTACGTTTTAAATATGCCAGTTATAAATACCCTTAACTGACTTTTTTACATTTTAAATATCTCAAAAGGGGTAATTGACTTTTACGTTTTAAATTTTCCAGTTATAAAGACTTTTCACTGACACTCTACGTTTTAAACATCCCAGTTGTTATAAATAACCATAACTGACTTTTCTGCATTTTAAATATCTCAGTCATAAAACGGGGTAATTGACTTTTACGTTTTAAATTTCCCAGTTATAAAGACACTCAACTGACTTTTTACGTTTAAAATTCTCATACTTATAAAGATTCTTGGCTAACTTCTTCGTTCTAAATTTGCCGTTTATAGACCCTTAACTAACTTTTCTACGTTTTAAAGATTTTCCACTGACTTTCTACGTTTTAGATATGCCAGTTATAAATAACTGACTCTTTTACATTTTAAATATATCAGTCATAAAAAGACGTAATTGACTTTTAAGTTTTAAGTTTCTCAGTTATAAAGGCCCTTAGTTGGCCTTTCTATATTTTAAACTTCTCATTTTAAAATGGTATATGAAATATTAACTGACTGAATTTCCCATTTATAATGGCACTTCACCGATTTTTCTACGTTTTCAATTTTCTAGTTTTAATGAACCTTAACTGACTTTTCTGCATTTTAAATATTTCAGTCATAAAAAGGCGTAATTGACTTTTACGTTTTAAATTTCCCAGTTATAAAGATATTCAACTGACTTTTTACGTTTAAAATTCTCATACTTATAAAGATTCTTGACTAACTTCTTCGTTCTAAATTTGCCGTTTATAGACCCTTAACACTAACTTTTCTACGTTTAAAAGACTCCACTGACTTTTCTACGTTTTACATTGCTCAGTTATAAAAGCCCTTAACTGACTTTTAAATTTTTCAGTTATAAAGACCATTAACTGACCTACCACAGAAAATATAGTTACACTATATTTTCTGTGCTTCTACGTTCTAAATTTCCCCGTTATAGAAATAAATAACTTAAGTTTTTTCGTTTTAATTTCCCAGTTATGGGCGTTCTAAATTTGTCTGTTAGAGACCCTTAACTGATTGTTCTATATTTTAAATGCCCGAGTTATAAATTAGCTTAACAAACTTTTCTACATGTTAAATTTCTAAATTAAAAAAAAAAATTCTGTGCCTCACCTTTATAAGCACACAACTGAAGTGAAACTTCTGAAAGAGATATAGGAATTGAGTTTTTTTTCAAGCTCTTTTTTTTCTCAACTTTTGCCCCCGATTTCCACTTCTTTTTTTTTTTTTTTTTTCAACTTTTTTTTTCGCCGAAAACCGCGTTTTTCTAATTTTGATTTTATTAATTTTTTTTCTCTTTTTTTCATAAAGCATTTTTTTCTTTCCATTTTTTGCCATCCCCGACCTCGTAGCTCAACTCCTTCGAGATTTTTTCGCTAAAATCCGAGTTTCTCTAACTTTTCTTTTCATATTTCGTTTTATAATACTTTTATCAACTTTCCGAACAATTTTTTACGTGTTTTTCAATTTTTCCCATTTCTTCGAAAAAATTTGGGTATCCGGGAGGGTGGGGGTATAATTCCCCCCCCCCCTCCCTCTTGAAACGGGGCCATCGCTTGTCAGATTTTCGATCTGAGGCTCCGTTGCAGCGATATCGGCAAAAAACGTTTTTTCCCCAAGATTATCCCTTAAATTAAAGCCCCGCATATGGTCAAAGGTAGATCCGCATGAGGCGCACCTACCATAAAAACTTCAATCCCGTAGCTTTGCCCGTTCTTCCGAAATTAATTATTTTAGTAGCCCCCTATGCTGGCCGAACGGGGGGTGGAGAGGTGTTACGGGGGTCCAGTTTTCGTCCAGGATCCTCATTTTACTCTGGCTACATGTTCTGAAAATTTCAGCCCTCTAGCTATACTGGAACATGCTTCATTAAAGTGTTTCACTTTGATTTCCGTTTCATTTTTTCGGACTTACTACCCTCGCTAACGAAGTTTCACTTCAAAAAGCCTTAACTGATTTTTACGTTTTAAATTTCCCAGTTATAATCACACTCAACTGACTTCTTCGTTCTAAATTTGCAGTTATGGACCCTGAACTCACTTTTCTACGTTTTAAATCTCCAGTTATAAAAAAAGACGTTTCGTTTTAGATATCCCAGTTATAAATAACATTAACTGACTGACATTTTAAATTTTTCAGTTATAAGAAAACCCTTAACTGACCTTTACATTTTAAATGTCTCAGTTATAATGGCCCTTTAATTGATTTCCTAAATTTTATACTTCCCAGTTAAAAGGTCCATACCACAGTTTTAAATTTTAAATTTGTAAATTATAAGGCATCTTAAATGAGTTTTCTACGTTTTAAATTTTCCAGTTATAAAGATCCTTTACCGACTTTTCTATGCTTTCAATTTCCCAGTTATGGCTTTTTACATTTCGCTTAGAATTTTCCAGTTATAAAATTCTTTAACTGACTTATCTACGTTTCAAATGTCCAGGTGATGAAGATCAGTAATTTAGGTTTAGACGTTTTAAATTTCCCATGTTATAAAGACACTTAACTGACTTTTTTACGTTTTAAATTTGCATATTTATGATGATCCTTAACTAACTTCTTCGTTCTTAATTTGCCTGTTATACGCCCTCAACTGACTTTCTACGTTTTCAGTTTCCTAGTTACAACGTGCGTTAACTAACTTATCTACGTTTTACATTTCTCACTTACAAAAACCCTGAATTATCTTTTTAAATTTTATAGTTATAACATCTTTACCTGACTTATCTATTTTAAATTACTTAACTTAAGTTTTACGTTTTTAATTTTTAAATTTCCAAGTTATAAGCACACTGAACTGACTTCTACGCTCTAAATTTGCTAGTTAGAGATCCTTATCTTAATTTTCTACGTTTTAAGTTTCCCGATTATAAAAAACTTTCACCAACTTCTACGTTTTAAATGTTCCAGTTATAAATGACTTTAAATTACATTTCTACATCTTAAATTTCCCAGTTATAAAAATGCTTAATTTACTTTTACGTTTTAAATTATAATAAAAACCCTTCACCAGTGTTTCTACGTTTTCAGCTTCCTGTTTATAAAGTCCCTTTGCATTTCTCATTTATAAAAACCTTTAACTGACCTGACCTGAATGTGTTAAATTTTTCAGTTATAAAAAAACCTTAATAGACTTTTACGTTTTAAATTTCCCTACAACTTGTAAAAGCCCTTAACTTACGTTTTACGTTTTAAATTTCGGCGTTTAAATTTGAAATTTAGAAAGCTCTTAACTGACCTTTTAAATTTTCCGAGAAATTTTCCTATTTATACCGAGGCTTAACTGAAGTGTTTACATTTTAAATTTTAGTAAGGGGAAGAAAGAAGAAAGCTATCTCTTTCTCTATAATAAATAATTCTAAAATAATAAAACAAATTTAAACAAGAATTGTGCTGGTTTTGGTGAGGCGTGAATCTAAAATAATTTTATATAATATAGGATAATCCAAAAATTTAAGCTGCTTTTCTAATGTCTAGGTTTTAATTAAATAAATCCAGAGTTTATATTTTAAGGATTATTTTGGAAAGATCTGAAAAGTAAATATGTGAGTTACAATGGCAAGTCAAAAATTGGTTCATTTCTGTAATAAAGCTTCATTTTCACAAAGTTTAAGGGTTTTCTAGCTAACTAGGGTTTGAATTTTTTTTCTAAAATATTAAATATGTTTAGAAATTCTAATCCAAGCCTAAAATCTTTGGATTTTGTATCGTGTTTTACACTATAAGAAGACATGAGAGAGCAAATTGCATTTCAATGCACAAACAATAATATTTATAATTACGCTCCGATTATTATTTACTCAATACGCCAATCGAATTGATAACAATTATAATAATCAAGTCGAGTGCAAAGATAATAATTGACCTGGAGAAATATGTTTTCGATTGAAATTAAACTAGTACTTTCGAAAAATTCCTTTCCCGGCAATTATCTTTGCAAATACTTACAAGTATTGTAAGTTTTTTATAATATAATATGTGCGATTTTCTAAAAAATTCGGCGTAGATATTTCTGAAAAAACAGACAATAGATCAGAAATGACTTTATAAGTTTTCAAATTATCAGGTTTTTATAACGTATTTTACGTTTCCTTTAGGCGTTCAAAGTTGAACTGTAAATCGTAAAAAATCGTACTAATTTAAAAAAAAATTGTATTTCGAAAGCTAACCGTTTCTACAGAAAACGGTGATCATTTTTGAATTCAGCAGGTTCGAAAGTATAGGTATCGGATCAAAAAATGGTTTTTTTCCCAGCGAATTTAAAAAAACGATTTGTCGATAGGTATAAAATTTCTTCAAAAAATCGAAAAATTTTAAAATCGAATTTGGAAATTTTCTCTAGTCGACCTAGATTTCCAGTTTTTCACAACAATTTCGCGAAAAAAAGGTTCAAAACTGCAAATCCTCCTGAGAACGTGATTCAAAAATATAACCAAATTTTAGTGCCGAAAAAGGACTTGGTGAAAACCCAGAAAACCGAAGCAGGGAATTGTAAAAACATCATAATTTCTAGGTTAAAAAAAATTAAGTTTTAATTTTTTTCTCGAGATATAATTGTGTTTTTTTAAAAAAATTTCTATCACTTGGCGACCATCTACTCCAAACACTAACTGTATAAGAAGGTATTTTAGAAATAATGATGCCTTTTACACTGAGTGAGCGCGCTGAATTTACACTTGGCAATTTCGAGGTTTGACACGATACGTCCTCATAATGTTTTATTACTTGAAAACCGAAAGATCTACACCAACCAAACTTTCGTACATTAAAGAGGGTAGTTACGAGTACAATATACCAAAAAATCACATCGATCCGATTGAAATTACATAATTGGTCATTTTTTAAGTGAAACTATACTTATTTTTTATTTTTATTTTTATTTATTATTGCCCACTTTTAGTACAAATTTTTCAAAATTTTACCTATAAATAGACAAGTAAACTCAAATTACCTATTCCAAATAAACTTAGCATAAAGTACCTATGTAATTACATCAAACCAACAGAAATAAAATAAATGTAACTGTTCAACACACCATAAACTAAATGATTAACTAACTAAATTAAATTAAATTAAATATCCCTTATAACAATCATAATTAAAGAAAAACAAAAGTCTTATTAATAACAATTGTCAAATCACCTTAAATTTGATTTAAATAACTCACAAAGCTATTAAAGCTGGCATTAAAGAAATCAATGTTGTCGGAATAAGAATTAGCCATTTTTGCCACACGTGGCATGAATGAGTTAAAACCGATATTAGTTCGCCTAAAGGGCTGCTCAAATTATGTTTGATGATCTAGTATTTCGAGATGGAACGGAGAGAACCACTGATGAGATTAGAATGGGACAGTCGACCATATAATTGATAAGCTTAAAGAATAGTTTAAGATCTGCCTGATCCCTTCTAACCTTCAAAGTTGGAAGCGCAAATCTCTCTTGAAGCATTTTAAAATCATAGCTATAATCATCTCGGGAAGGAATATTTGATTTATAAGCCATATACCTGAGAAATTTTCTCTCGACTTGCTCGATCCTATGAATATGGCATGCATAATGAGGGTTCCATACTGTTGAACAGTATTCTAACAAAGGCCTTACAAGGCTGCAATACAACAATCTAATGGCAGAAATATTTGTGAAGTCCGATATAGTTCTTTTGATGAAGCCTAGCATACTTAGTGCTCTGGAAACTATGGTATCAATTTGGTTGACAAATGACAATGAGGAGTCCATTGTAACTCCCAGGTCACGAATAGTTGAAACTTGAGATAAAAATTCGCCTTTTATGCTATAGTTGAACGGAGTTTTGGTGCGGTTTTTGGTAAAGCATATGAACTTACACTTTGAAATGTTTAAATCCATCGCATTAAGGTCACACCATTCAGCAAATCTGTCAAGATCGGATTATAGCTTCAGACAGTCATCCAATGACGAAATAGACTTTAAGTCATCAGCGAAACATAAAAATTTGGAAAATTTGAAATATTGCACGATATCGTTCACAAATAACAGAAACAATAGGGGTCCCAGATGGGAACACTGAGGAACTCCAGAGGGATTAGGAAAATTTTTAGAGATGAAATTATTTAATTTGACAGCCTGGTATCTGTCTGTGAGGTAGCTTGCCAGCCACTCCAACAAGGTCCCCTGAAGACCAGCCACCCTCAATCTTCCAATCAAAACCTCATAACTGACCCTGTCGAACGCCTTGGAGAAGTCAGTATAGATCGCCTGAATCTCACCACCCCCATCCAAGATGCCCGACAGGTATTGAGCAAAGGTAATCAAATTCAATTCAGTCGATCTTTTGCTAAGAAAACCAAACTGTTCGTCTATGATGGTTGAACCCAATGTAGATCTTAAATAATCAGCAACTATTTTTTCAAAAAGTTTGGGAATGCAACTAAGGCTACATATGGGTCTGTAGTTGCAGATATCTGCTTTATTTCCAGCTTTGAAAATGGGTCTAAGCTAACTTAATTTCCAGAAGTCCGGAAATATACCTGAAGAAAGTGATTTATTGAAAATGATGAAAAGTGGACGAGAAAGAACAAGACTGCAAGCTTTTAGTACCAAGGGTAGAATGCCATCAGGCCCAGGGCCCTTATTGATGTCGATCTTAGTAATTTCCTCAAAAATAGCGGATATGGGAATTGTATAGTCAGATAAACAAATGTGATTAAATGAGGAAATATTTTGTTGATTAACTTTTTTCCTAGTATAAACCGATTGGAAATATTCGGCGAAAAGATCAGGCAGATCAGGTCCTAGTTGACAGTGATTATCTTTAACATTAAGGGTGGAAGCTCGGTTCCACTTCTCTTACTTTTAACGATATTCCAAAACTGTTTAATATTTCGATTTTCAGTTAAACTAGATTCAGATTTCTCTACATATTGTAGATAACAGGTTCTAGTTAAGTTTTTACATTGAGATCTAACCCTACTGTAGTTTAAATAATTGATTCTATCTCCTGAATTTTTAAACAATTTGTGAACCTTCTTTTTTTGTATTATCAGCTGCCTCAACTCTTGTGAAAACCAGGAAGGAAATTTATGTTTGGACACTTTTTTTTGTGGCACGAGTGCCTGAATAAAGAAATACAATATATCATAAAAAATATTTACCATATCATTTGCTGAGTGAGATAGTAATATCTCATCCCAGTTTACTTGACTCAAACAATCATTCAACAGGGTTAAATCAGCTGATTTGAAATCATAATAGAAGTTGTCACCGTGAGGACCACTAGAGTTGGTATGATCATTAGCACCGCCCTGAATCTGAAAAGTCAGTGGTGGATGATAGTCATCTGCTGGAACCAATGCTTCATCACATAGGGATATTAATGTAGTCCCATTGGTGGTCAAGATTAGATCTAATGTCTTGCCATTATGATTAGAGATGTTATTCACCTGGTATAAATTGTGGAATGCACATGAGTCAGATATCAATGTGACAACCTCTCTAAGCTGATTGCGCCTATCATCAACAGCGACCACTGGAACCGAGCAATACTCTTCAGCAGACCAAGTACAGTAAGGCATATTAAAGTCCCCACAAATCCATATGGGCACTCTGTGCACCTGCATAATCAAATCTACTGTTGAACAAAAACTCTGATATTTGTTTGTCAGGGAACGAGGTGGCAAATAAGCAGCAACCACAATGAATGAATCGGAGCCAGAACTAATCAAAACAAATAGCTGTTCAACATCATTGGGAGAGTGCAACATGGAGCTTTTTAATTGTTTTGATACAGCTATAAGGACACCTCCTCCTCTAAGGGCACTACTTGAGTTTTGGTTCCTGTCACATCGGTAAATGTTGTAGTCAAATAAACCCATCTCACTGTCATTGACATCACAGGTTAGCCAGGTTTCTGTCAGAATAATTAAAGAATAACAATCGGCGGCAATATTGGTTTTTAGAGTTTTTAGTTTAGTATTTAAACCTCGAACATTTTGGTAAAAGGCATCAAGATACTGCTTCCTGTGCTTTGATTTGTTTTTGCATAGAGAAGGCCCTACTTTGTGTTTTTTTCCCAATACAATGCTTGGAATACCATTTTGATATCTCATAACAACATTCTCTCCATTACCTTTACATGTTCGAAATTCAGTTTGTAACACTTTATACCTTTCTCTCTCCTTAGCGGTTAGGTC
This sequence comes from Pissodes strobi, assembly GCA_016904865.1. Classification (NCBI taxonomy): domain Eukaryota; kingdom Metazoa; phylum Arthropoda; class Insecta; order Coleoptera; family Curculionidae; genus Pissodes; species Pissodes strobi. Next base: position 44,054 of record MU185370.1, read on the forward strand.
AAAGTTTACGAACACTTTTTCATCCTTGAGTTTGTGACCACACTTAATTAACTTTTGAACTTCCGCTGGTGATTCTAAGGTCAATCTTAAAGCCCTGAAATTGTTTATGTTTGGCTTACCCATTCTCAGGGTTTGAATTACACGAGGAGAGCCTGTATCTGACGAAATGGTAATAATTTTTTTTGACTTGAACAGAGTCCAGGTCGGAATCGTTTCCTTCTGGAACATTAAACAACATCAAATTATTGGCACGATTTTGGCGCTCCTGTAGCTCCACAAAAATATCAGCTTCATTGTAGTTTGATACTGGAATGTTGGAGGAAACAGGGTTGTTGGGTGGAAACTGCATCACAGGGGTCTTTTTAAGATTATCAACCTCCTGTCGTAGTTCTTCAACAGCCTTTATGAGTGATGGTACAACTTTCAGCCCATTTTGACAGTCTGGGCAAAAAAATCTTAACTGCCGAGCACCCTTAAGTTCCATTACCTTAATCTCTGATGCATTGAGTCCTGAGCATACTTTTTTATGAAACAATCTAGAGCAACTGTCGCAAGGAACCTGCTCTGTAGCTGTGATAGCTAATTTACATACACCACATAAATCAGCCATTTTTGGGTTAGAGTTGATTTATATAATTTTCACAGTTAATTCTTATTTAATCAGTACACTAACAATTGCACAGCTTAAAGGTCTCCCAAACAACAATTCCATTCCATAATATGATAAAAAGATTTAATATTTAAAAAGTAATTTGGTTTTCAAATCAACAAAAATAAACAAACATGTGTCTATTTGAGGTTATTAATTATTATTATTAATAATAATGTTAATTTTTGACACGAATATTTTAATGGGAACGTAGCTCAAGTGCAGAACGTTCGGTTAGCTTTTTTAAATTTTATTTAGTTTTTCACATAGCCCTGTATAAGACGGACCTAATTTGCTTTAAATAATAAAGGAACAGACATTTTTAATAACTTATACTTAAAAAATGTATTTGCCGGACATAACAAATTGATGAAAGCGTTCGTTAGTTTGTTGATTAACCAATTACACCATACCTAATACTTTAAACACCTTTAACATCAAAATAAGTGTAAGTAATTATGGGATCATTAAGGAATAATTGATGGGTATCACCATTTAATTTTAATTATTTGAAATATTGTCCAAACAGTTTAATATAATCTGTGTATCTTACAATGTAAACTTTTCCTAGACT
>MU185370.1:45286-55823 GCA_016904865.1 Pissodes strobi
AGTTTAATATAATCTGTGTATCTTACAATGTAAACTTTTCCTAGACTGATTTGCATGCATGCCAGCCGTGAGTCATCTTTGGAGTGTCTGTGGCTGTGTTTAGCGTGTTTCATTCACCCTCGGTTTCACCTATTTTAACTGAAATTCTCTTGGTTAACAAAAAATGTCTGAACCAAAAATAATAAACTAGAGAAGGATGGTTACTTCCCATAAGAGCCTATGTTCACTAGTTCACTTACTATCATTCCGTGCAGTGCCCCGCGGCCCCTTCACCCACATCGTCCATCCAAGATGGCGTCATCTAAAGAGCATGTGAAAGACGACGCTCCTGAAAAAGTTTCATTTATTTGTTGCAAAAAAAGTATAGTATTGTGTGTAAGGTGTGATAGTATCTTCTACAGCTCCTGTGCAGTGCGAGATTGGAAGGAAAAAGTATCTTTTTTCTACGAGCGTGCGCAAAGTTGCTACTTTGCGCACGCCACTCAGTGCGCAAAGTAGTACTTTCCCGCACGCTATGCGGGAAAGTGTGCGGGAAAGTAAAATTCTCTAAAATCACCAGAGACAAGAAAATGTTCATATATTTTTAGAAACTTTACACTTTTGGACTTTTTATGCAATATAAGAAACCGATTTAAGTCATAATTATACTCTTTTCCTTAAAAGTTTCCGTAATTCGCGATATTGTAACTTAAACCAAAAACCATATATTTTGAAATCCTCTGTATAGTAGTAAAAAATTATGTCAAGCAACAATACTTATAATTGTCAGATTGACAGATTTTAAACAAATCTAGGTGTAAAACGAAGTATCCCAAAAACCATAATCCTCAGCGTCGCTAGAAAGCCTTAAGAAAATGGATAGTTCTAATGACCCCAAGATTTACCAGAATTTATCCTGGCACGTGGAAGAAAAATGTGATTGATCGAATTATTTATGCAACATAAGAAAACCGTTTTAACTCTTAATCATTCCCTTTTCTCTCAAAGCTTCCGTAATTCGCGATATTACAATTTAAACCAAAAACCATATCTTTTTAAGTCATGTCAGGTCAACGATAATAGTCATATAAAGCAACAGTAGGTATAATTGACAGATACTTTTTCTTTTATTTAAATACGGGTCATTATTATTCTGTGCTTGTTTGGACCGCGCTCGTAGAAAAAATATTGTTCCTAACACTTGCGCAAAGTGACTTCTCCGCACTCGACTGATTGACCGAACTCCGCTTGGCGTCGTTCGGTCAACATCAGTCGCGTGCGGAAAAGTATCACTTTGCGCACTTGTTAGGAAAATATCTATTATCGACAAAACTCGTGTCGTTTGTTGCAACACGACAGAACGACATTGACATAATCTCTTCTTGTTGTGACAGTGACGGAATGTCACTGAATACTGATAAATGTCAGTTTATAAGATTTAGTAGATTAATGAGTACAGCCCCCGTTCATTATTTCATCAATGGTGTTCCTCTTGAGATAGCAAACTTTCATTCTCACATCACTTCGAGACCATCATTGGTAGGGCGAATAGAATGCTGGGATTCATGAAAAGATCGTGTAAAGACTTTCAAATTAAAATTTTGTATTCATGTTAGTACAATAAACATGCTTACACACGTCAAGATATAAAAATCCAAATAATAGAATGCTGATCAGATCAGTTAATATAAAATTACCATATTATAAGGCAGTATACCTATTAAATGTTTATAAAAAACTTTAAAATACAATACAATACACATGACAAAATGCTAGAATACTACTCAGATATCATTATTTCTAAAAGTATGGGACATATATTCATTAACACTATAGAATGCATTCCCGAATAAAATTTCCTTAACTCTACGTTTAAAATCAGGTCCCTTGACGCTTTCAGGAAGCAAATTATAGAACTTACTTGCCCAGTAACCTGTGCCAGTCCAGTATGCTGGAACAATGTCACCCTTGTGTCTGGTATTGTAGTCATGTACAAGCTCGTGGGAAGGGAAGCTGTTCAGATTGGTCTTTATGTAACAAATAGCATCCATGATAAATTGGGACGGCAAGGTAAGGATCCTAAGGTCCCTAAACGCTTGTCTGCAATCGTCCCGGTAACCCAGCCCAAACAAAATTCTCACTGCGCGCCTCTGCAGTGTGAATGGTCGGTTTGTCTCCGCAGAATGGCCCCGAGCAAGTATTGCATATGAAAGATGAGAGTGGAACAAGGAAAAATATGCGACCTTCATGACATCCTGTGATACACAATCTCCCAAATATCGCAGTGCAAATAATGCTCTACTCAGCCTAGTGCACAAACTATCAATGTGCGGCACCCACTGCAGTTTCAGGTCCATTCGGACACCAAGAAACCCAACCTCCTCAACATCCCCGCCCACATCCCCAACATCCGTCAATGAAAACACCACCTGCTGTGTTTTATTTGCATTCAGAAGCAATTTATTCATCCTGAATCACTCCTCAGCCCTCTCCCGTGCGCCCAAGGCACTCTCCAGCGCCCCCTCAAGAGTACTTGAAGAGAAAGGCACCGTGGTGTCGTCAGCAAAGAGCGTGTACCTGGCACTGTCTTCTATGGTCTTTACAAATATTAATGTGTTAAAGTTGTTATATATTTCCTTTGTCAGGTCAATTTTGGAGTTTTCAAACATAGTTTGGTCACCATATTATCATATTCATATTAATAGACTTGAAAATATTCAACATAAATTCATTAAACCACAGGACCAAATGGAACCTCTTTGAATCATACTTCATCTCCTGATAATTTAAACACAAATGTAAGTCTTACTCAAAATAAAATACATTTGATTTACTCTGTGCAGAAAGATGCAAGTCTTATTACTGAACCTAAGGATTGCATTAACTTAATAAATTTCAATATCAGGAGCCTCAGATGCAAGAATGATGATCTAGCATGTCTGCTAAAATCCTTAAAGCAACCAGAAGTTCTAGATCTCTCTGAGACTTGGTGTACAGCTGAAGAAATTAAGTCCCTCCATGTTGAGGGATACACTCTAGCGGCATCCTTTTCCAGGATATCAAGTCGTGGTGGAGGAGTCGTCATTTACTGTCGGGAACATATGACTTTTAGGAGCTGTATTTTGAAGACTCATGGTATTGAAAATCTATGTGAATTTACATGTACAAGTTTTTTACTAGATTCCTATACTTTAACTGTGGTTTGTATTTATCGTCCTCCGCTATCTAGTCCAAATGATTTTATTAATGTTATGTATTATCTGATATCTGTAAAAAGAGTGACAAAAATACTCATTATGTATTCTGTGGAGACTTTAAATTTAATTTTGACCCTAAAATTAATGACAGTCCCATTGATAAACCAAATGACAATTGAAACAAAAACATAAACAATGAGGCTCCTGACAAAAATGAATGGAAAATCGTTACAAATAAAAATAATAAGAAAAAAGTCACAATAACTCAAATGGAACAACGGCTTTACGCCCTGAACCAGTTAGGGTATTAAAAGAAGCAGAGTGCTTCTTAAGGTGGCACAGAAAATGACAATCCTATTTGTCTTTGGGTTAGATACATATACAGAGAACAAAACCATTTTGGAATATCTGAAAAGCCAAAACCTTAATGATAAGTGCATAAATGTGAAAAAATTAAAACCGTCAAACAGAAGAAATATAGCTCCTTCAAACTGTCAATTCCACTGGAAAAGAAAAATGTGTATATGTCTGCATCTTTGTGGCCAAAAGATGTGGTTGTAAATCATTTTCAAAAACTACAGCGCCAATCTCAAATGGCCAGAACTCATTCAAGGATGCAGCAGAACATCTAGGCTGAACTGCTTGAAGCTTTCTTGGAACAAACAAATTTTAACATTGTTTGTCTGTCTGAACATTGGCTTAAGTTTGAACAGATTGGTTCCTACAAACAGGACAGCATCTACTGCCGATCAACCTATACGGGTGGAGGTGTGGCTATATATGTTAAGAGTTGTTTGAATGTAATGATGTACGATGTTAATAAGTATTGTGTAGAAAAATGTTTTGAATTATTTTAATTTTTATATGTTGGCAATTTATAGAGCCCCTTCAGGGAATTTTGAAACATTTTTAAATTTATTGGAATCAGTCTTGAATAAAATGGCTGTTAATAAGAATGTTATACTAGTTGGGAGATTTTAATGTCCATTTTAATACAAGGCAGCCGGAGGCTCTCAGAAAGCTATGGTTTCATACAAACAGTTACTGGCAATACAAGGTCTGGGGCGTGCTTGGACAATATTTTCATGAACTTTGGCTTGGATTCCTTTGCAGCTGGTACTGTGGATGTGGGAATATCAGAACACCTTGGTCAGGAAGTTCATCTGCTCCATGATCTATCAACTTACGAATGCATTATAAAAAAGGTGTGTAGGCTATTGACACAAAAAGGTATGTCAGCTTTCTGGAGCTTTGTTACTGATGAATGTGTGAATGTCATTAAAGGCTTTGAAACATTTTTGGGGAATCTGGAAAAAGCATATAAACATTCTTTTCCTGAAAAAACATATACACATGTCACACAAAACAAGAGAATTAAATGGTTTGATGAGAAACTAAAATCAATGCGTGATCATCTACAGCTTCTAAGTGAATTACCTCGTTAATATGATAATGTCTCTTTTAAACAAGAACTTAAAGATTTTCAGTAAAGTTACAAGAATGCCACACTGAAGCAAAGCTTAAGGCTAATGACCACTCTGCTGAAAATCCCTCTAAGGCAGTGTGGCAAGTTATACAGAGTAATATAGTTGCATCTAAGCTTAGGACATATCAGCAGATGATTTTAACAATTTCTTTTCAAGTGTTGCACATGATACTGTAAAGAAGATCCCTGTATCGCATGGTGATCCAATTCATATTCTTGCAAATCTAAATTTACCAGAAAACATGTTCTCATTTTCTCCCGTCTCCTTTATTGAAATTAGAGATATCATTGATAATTTAAAAAATAAAGCTAGTTGAGATATCTTTGGCCTAAATGCCAAGCTGATCAAATCAATTAAAAACATAATCATTAGCCCTCTTACTAAATTAATTAACCCATGCCTGAAGGAAAATGTTTTTCCTGATGTACTTAAGGCTGCCAAAGTGATATCTATTTTTAAGAAGGGTGATCCTGAGAAGCCTATCAACCAATATCCTTGCTACCAATAATTCCAAAAATCTTTGAGTAATGCATAGCCACCCAATTGATAAATTTTTTTGATGAAAATAACTTATTTACTTCTATACCAGTTTGGATTTAGAAAGGCCAAGAATACTGTTATGGCAATCTTGGACTTAGTCTCTTTTATTCATGATTATTTTAATAACTTAGAGTTCAGCAATGTCTTGTTCTGTAACTTAAGCAAGGCATTTGATTGTGTGTCACATATCTTACTGCATAAACTTGGCTAATATAATAATAATAATATAAATTTATTATATGGCTTTAATACGAACAGCATTACCCTTCTTAGGTCATATTTGACGAGCAGAGAGCAGGTTGTGAATGTGGGTGGGGTGTCATCAGCAAAAAGTAGTATTACTATAGGGGTTCCCCAGGGATCGGTTTTGAGATCTATATCTACTATTTTTAATCTACATAAACGATTTGCCATCTAAAGAACCAACAGATAAATTTACTCTTTTTGCCGATGACACAACAGTAGCATGTAGGGCAGATTCTCTTGAGACCTCAGAGCTTGAGATGAACATTTTACAAAGTAGCATCCAAGACTGGTTTAACATGAAGCTACTACATCTTAATGCTGACAAAACGAAAAGGGTCATTTTTACTCTGGGACAAACTGATCTACTAAGGGAGACCACAGTAAAATTATTAGGTGTTCATCTAGACCCTCTTCTTCAATGGCACTCGCACATTGATGCAGTGGCTGCAAAACTGAGAAGTACAATATATGCCCTACGTTGTCTTGCTGGTTGCTCCTCTGATAGTGCCCTGAGAACTGCATATTTTGGACTGTATCACCCTGTGACAACATATGCCATTTTGGTGTGGGACCATGCTCCCCAAGTAAAGAGGTTGTTTGCACTGCAGAGAAGGGCAGTTAGAGTTCTTGGCAGATTGGGTTACAGAAATGACTGTAGACATGTATTTACAACTATGGGTATACTCACCTTACCATCGGTTTATATCCTGGAAAACCTACTATGGGTGCAGAGGAATAAAAGCCAATATCAGGGGCATGGAGATGTCCATAATTATGAATCTAGAAGTCGGAACAAATTGGTTCCAATTATCCAGAGGCTGACAAGATGTCAGGGGGGTTGTTTTAAAACCATTGATAGTTGTGTTTTGGTGCTTTGAACATTGAGAAACTTGATACTTATTATATTTTTTCGTTTTTCTAAATCATACATGCATCCACAGAACAGGAACGAAGCATGTATCTCATATGGATTAACTTATAGCTTTCTCGCTTGTATTTCACATCTGCGGTCTCAAAAAAATATGTTTTAAAACGTAATATATTTTTATTTTTCGCGCACCGTGTATGCATAAATTGAGCTTTCGTATCGTTACAATTGTTTTTTCTTTAAGCACTAACTTCCATATAGAATGCCATTTTCTGAGAAGCAATTATTAAGCTTTTCCATATTATGCATACTCTTTTGACCCACACTGTATAAAAAAGTTAAATTAGATTTTATATTCTTTTTATCTCTTTCTCCCTCATAAACTTATACTCCTCAGGATACTTTTCATACAAGATTTAATTATCCCCGAATCGTTGTACTTCTATTTACTTTTGTCTAATCCAGGTTTGTTTAAATTCAGATACAAAAAGCTTTTAAAAAAATATTTTCCATTCTTTATTAATAAAAAACAGTAATTTCATAAGAAATAGTTTAATTTTTTTGTCCATTTAAAATTTTGAGCTTAAACACATTTTTAAAGAAAAATTATTTTGCCCGTACGTCTTTGCCATAGAGCTTTCGCGCCAATTTCGTCGCGTGGCTACGTCACGACAGAGCAGCTGTCAGTGAAAAAATCCAGTTGACGTAACCATCCTCTAGTTTATTATCCTTGAAATTGATATTTGAATTTCAGACGTTGCCGGCTTTAACTATTTGTTAAAGTTTTGCCGACTTCGTTGCAAAAGATTATCTATCATACCGCATATTTTCACTGTAGATTGTAAACTATGATAAATGACCTATGTTGCGCAAAACGAGAATCAATTTCTTCACCTAACGATAATAGTCGTTGCAAATTGCGAAAATAAATAATAGTTTTTATAAAGTGCAAGTTTTTAATTAAGGTTAAGTCAATCAAGTCGGCAACACTAGTTAAAAAGCAATTTTGAAATCTTTGTTACGGTCATTACCCCGTATTTTAGTTATGTTATAATGTTAATCTCTTAGATCAGTTACGAAGGAATTAATTTTTGTATTATTTTTGTTTTTTAGCGATTAATCGAGCTGACGAATTATCGATAGTTTATCATAAAGTGTCATTTATTTTTTTTACCGATTCGAAGGAATTTGAAGTGGGGCTATGTTAATGTCTCAAATCAGTTACGAAATACACATGTATTTTTTTTCTTTATTTTTTTATTACAATTCTTTGTCCGAAAATATTTTTTATAATTTTATATACGAAATGAAATCAATAAACTTGATTTTTTATTCATTTCTTCCTCCTTATTATTTATTTTTAATTATGTTTTGATGTATAGAGTTACTTATATCGATGCTTCCGTGTTTTTAAGTGCTCATAACAAATTATAGGTTTAATTACATTTTTAACAATATTTAAATTATTAAAAACGATTAAATTTGTGTATTGAAAATACTAATATAATGGTACCCATTAAAATTAGCTCGCTAACCAGAAATATGCTAAACGCGTTATGTTTACAATGCGATTTTAAATTAGAACTTAATTAAATCAATAATTTCCATACAATAGCACGATCATCATCCCGAATGAAAATTTAAATAATAAGAAAACCGCAATTTTATTGCTGCGAGGTCGATTAAATAATGGTTAATAATGGTTAATTATTAACCGCCTCATCAGCAAGCGGATTTTCCTAGTAAGTAACTTTGGATGGTCAAAGTTGCGGCACTAATTTCGTTCCCGGAATTCAATTATTTTCTTAACGCAATAAATGCACATAAACTTTATTGGCAAAGTGTCAACTCAAAAGGCGCAATTCTATTTTTGATCCTGTTTTAAAATAAGACGGACGTGGGTACTAATGCCTGCCACAAAATTTCAGCTAAAAGAATACAAAGCACCCGAACAAAAATTGAAAAAATATCAGAAAATTAAACATTTGAAAAAGAAGCATTAAAAGTAGGTACAAAGAAGCTATAACCTTTATAATAATAGTCATTCCCATTTTTATTTTAATAATAAATATGATATTCAAACTTTAAGTATATGAATTCCTGGTTATCTCTAAGCATATGATAAGGTTTTTTTCCTTTATTTTGATAGGCAAGAAATGCACTGGATAGTTGTGTCAACAACTAGATTTCACAGATTAAAAGATTAAAATTAGTTCCAGGTGGAGATTTAAAAATAAAATATTCATTATGATTATAAGTGTTAGATAAACAAAAACAATACGTACTTAGCTTTCGCTATCACAATACGCAATAAAGAAGGTGTTTTAAATACGATATCGTCACTGAAAAATTGGGTTCAAATTTCAAAGTATGAATCGTTTTCGAGATATTAAAATCGCATTAATTTTGTCTTCTATTTAGAACGAAAATTATAAGAGATAGAAAAATATACAAAAATACAACAGTTATAGGGAGGGAGGAATATTCAGGATGAGTTAAAAACTTGAGGCATACCAAACTTAGTATTTTTTAACGAAGCCCCGTATGTTTTAATATTTTTTAAAGTTAATTAATATAGTGAATTAACCGTTGGCGTTGTCGAGATATTGACATTTAAAAAATCGCATTAATTTTGTTCTCTATTTAGAGCAAAAATTATAAGAGATAGAAAAAAATACAAAAAATACAATAGTTATAGGGAGGAATATTTAGGGTGAGTTAAAAATGCGAGGCAAAACAAAAACAAAAGATTGTTCGGAAAGTTAATAAAAGTATTATAAAACCAAACAGGAAAAATAAAATTAATGAAAAAAAAATAAAAAATTGTTCGGAAAGTTAATAAGAGTATTATAAAACTAAATAAAGGAGAAAATTAATAAAAAAGAGTTAAAGAAACGCGGTTTTCGGCGAAAAAAAGTTAAAAAAAAAAATAAAAAACAAAAAGTTGAGAAAAAAAACTAAAAAAAAAATTAAAACTCAATTTTGTATATCTCTTTCAGAAGTTTCACTTCAGTTGTGTGCTTATAAAGGTGAGGCACATATATTTTTTTTTAATTATTAAAATTTAACACCCACCCTGTACTGTATCCTGTATGTCCGTAACGAAATGACTAAGGAGCATAGTTTATGGGAACTTCCTATCCTAAAATAATGTCAGTAATCACCTCCCGAAGTTGGTAACCATATTTTTGAAACACCCTGTATAAAGCTACATGTATGAACCTAAATGCCATGCCAAAATATTGGCACACGTATTCCCTTAAATTTCCCATTATGCATCAAAAGCAAAGCCATCTATTCAGACTCGTAAAATTGCCGAAACATTAAAAACTTTGGATATTTTTCTGTGTGAAGGGTTGCCTCTGAACTAAGTAGGGGGGAGCTATAACTTTGCACAGAACGGGTAGGCGCGGGGGAGTCCTCAACCCCGACATGGCGCGTCCCAATGGCTGATAGGGGAAGCTCCTGTAGATATGCAGGACAGGTGTAGATAAGATTGACCAAATAAGCACCAGCGGATCAACTGAGGACATGGCGTGAGGCAACAGCTATGCCATCGCTATATCGAAGCTACAGAAAAATGATTTCTGAACAGGTTCGATATTAGACAACTACAGGCGGCAATCATAATGATCTAAACCGGCTGTGATACTGCGCTAGGAAGGCAACGGAAAACCACCTATAGTATTATCCCCAGGAAAATCTGATGCATGACTGGACACAGACATGCCAGTCCCCGGCAGCCCTTAAATCGGCAGGGGGTACTAAGAATCCGCGGTCATGAGTAAGATAGCAACCTGGAACGTGCGTAGCTTGTTCGAGAGTGGAAAAACACACATGTTATTAGAGAAATGAAAAGACTCTAGTAGCTGCCAAATAGATGGATATCACGTTTACTACTCGGGTAGCGATGATCCCAGAGACTGGAATGGAGTGGGTGTTACTGTCAGTCGGGAGGTTAATGAAGCTATAAGGAACGTCATATCTATTTCAGATCGAGTAATTATAATGCAAATAGAAACTACTCTCATATTAACCAATATAATCCAAGTATATGCTCCCACATGTGACGCATCTGACGACAACGTAGAGGTACACTACAATGATATAAAACGGGCACTTAACCATACCAAGCCAGCCGAAATCAATATAGTGATGGGTGATTTTAAGGCCAAAGTGGGCAATGGACGGCGAGAAGATATAGTCGGAAACCACGGTCT
>MU185370.1:55833-68437 GCA_016904865.1 Pissodes strobi
ATTTACAGATCACAATTTATTGGTCACTTTTATAGACTTAAAACTAAAGAAATGCTTAAAATCACAAATGGGATCAACGCTTAGATACTCCTAAGTTAGCAGATCAATCAGTCAAATGCGATATCAGAATGGATCTAAGTACTAAATTAGCCAGCTTCCGAGAGGACACGAATGGGTTATATATGGACTAACCCAAACTATCCCAAACAAACATGGGAGCAAAAAAAAAGTTCAGTGAAAGATGCGGGTCTGACACACTTAAAACCGGACATGCGAGAAAAAAAAACAGCCCTGGATGACCGACGAGATATTGAAACTAATGGACACCAGAAGAACATATAAAGGGAAATGTACTCAATAATATAATAATATACAGCATGAGATTCGAAATAAGATTAGATCAGCAAAAGACACTTGGTTATCTGAGCGTTGCGATGAGAGAAAGTACACAAACTGGAAATTTTAAAAATATAGACCACCGTGTATTAATAGACGAGTAGAATAATATTCTAACATCAACAGTGGAAAAGTTAAAAGAATGTGATAGACATATTCGGAGGCTTTTTAACGATAACCGCAATATAACGCATTATATCAAGCTGGATGACGGTCTGGACATAACAAGATCTGAACTAGAATATGCTCCATCAATTTCGAAGAACGGCAAATCACCCGGATCAGATGAAGTTTAAGTTGGCATTTTAAAAGTTCTAAAGGAAGACACCTCACTCACTATTTAACAATATGTATATACAAAACTGGAGTAATCCCTAAGGATTGGTCAACATCAACTTTCATAGCAATACCCAAAACTCGCAATGCAAAGTACTGCAAAGATCACAGAAACGTCAGCATAATGAGCCATGTCTTAAAGCTTTTCCTGAAAATCATTGAGATGTGAAGAAACCATCAGTGACTCCTAGTTCGGTTTCCGTAATTGGCAGAGAGGCACTATTTAGTGTGCAGGTCCTTGTTCAGCGCTGTAGGGACGTTGGTGTGGATGTGTTCGCTTGTTTTATAGACTACGAGAAGGCCTTCGATACTGTAAAGCATGATAAATTAATTGATAGCCTTAAAGAACTAGGATTGGATCAGAGAGATATTCAAATCATAGCAAATCTATACTGGAGCCAAACAGCGGCCGTCAAAGTGGATAATGAGTATTCGAATGAAATTATGATTAAGAGAGGGGTGTATCAAGGTTGCGTTCTGTCCCCATTATTATTCAACTTGTATTCGGAGAGGATATTCAGAGAAGCTCTCGAGGAGAAATCAACGGGGGTAGTGGTCGGCGGAGTGGTGGTCAATAACCTTAGATATGACACGGTCCTACTTGCCACCAGCATAACATATCTACAGGAACTACTGACCGCTGTTACCGAACATAGCGATTCCATGGGTCTCAGACTCAACGTTAAAGAGACGAAATGGCTCGTCATCAGTAAGGCTCAGGTGATTCAGGACGGGAAACTGACAGTCAAAAATGAAACAGTTGAACGTGTAACATCTTACAGAGCCTCTTAAATGACAAATGGATTTAGCCTCTGAGGTGAGGAGTAGAATAGAGTAGGCCAGACAAGCTTTTATAAAGATTCCTCTTAGGATCCGATTTCCACGTCGCTATGTCTTTAGCATCCTTTTCTATGGTATCGAGGCTTGGACACTTACGGATGCGATGTGCAAAAGGCCAGAAGCTTTTGAAATGTGGGCATACCGTAGGATGCTTAGAATTCCCTGGACAGACAGAGGTGCAAACGTGGAGGTGCTTCATCGATTATGCAGGGAAAGGGAAGTTTTAAACATCATTAAGAGACGAAAATTGGAGTACCTTGGTCAGGTCATGCGTAATGACAAATATAGGTTAGTGCACGTTATTGTTCAAGGGAAAATAGAGGGTAAACGTGGCCCAGGACGCCGCCGAACATCTTGGCTGAAAAATGTACGCCAGTGGTATGGACAGAGCACTACGTCTTTGTTCAGGAAGGCTGCCGATAAGGTCCAGGTCATGCTTTTGATCGCCAACGCTCTAGGAGGGCAGGGCACCTGATTAAGAAGATTTTCTACATGTTTCAATTTAACATCGATTTTCTCGTATTTTATGATCTCGTACCAAAACTTGTTATAGAACTTTTTTTATAGCAGAGATCATCCGGTTTACGAATCTGATATTGTCTTGAAAGTAGCTATGCGTTGGGTAGCATGTACGCTTATTACTGAAAATTAAAAAAAAAATCGCCAATTCGGCATTTTCAATCGCATCGATACAATTTCTGGGTATGCTCTTCTCATAGTACTACTCTTTAATGTAAGAAAGTTTGGTTGCTCCAGTTTATCCGGTTTTCCAGTAATAAAATATTAAGTGGTAACTTGTTTAAATTAAATTAGCTCCCCCTGTATAAAAAGCATCATCATTTCCAAAGTGTCATCTAATACAGTTTTTGACGTAGATTCTGGCCAAGTCAACAACTTTTATAAAAAAAATTCTTCGACAAAAAAATAAAACCTCATACTTTTGACCTAGAAATAGATCGATGTTTTTACATTTTCCCTGAAAAAAAAAATCCATTTTCCCGAAATTTTCGAAACAGAGAGAGTTTTTCTCTTAGAATTTCCCTATCGATCTGTACTCTCAGTGTTTTCGATCCTCGCGATTTTCGTCGCTAGACCCACCCAAAGTCGCCCCTTTTCCGAAAATATCCACGGCCAAAAAAAATCGCCATTTTTCGATCCTCACCAATTTCAATAGGATTTGAAAGACCATCAAAACGTATCTGTTCAAAAATGTTTAAAATTTTGTTGACACTTAGGTATCTTGTACAGTGTGTTTTTTTATAACTGGAACACACAGCAATTTTCTTATTATTAAATTATAGCGAATTTTAATGCTATAACGCCCTCGGTATACGGGGTGTGGCAATAAATTTAATATTTCTAAATGAGACACCCTGTATATTTTTTAATTTTATAATTCCCTGAAAAAAATGATTTTTAAAACAACCAAACACTCTTGGGATTATCTTGTATAGTTTTCGAGATATTTACGTTTAAAGCAAGGTTTAAAGTTATAAATTATTTGCTTTTTCACACGTTCGGTTAGTAATATTTATCATAAAATTTCAAGTTTCAAGCCATGCATGACTAGAGTTTCTAATTTTCGAGATCGGGATCCCATTTTAAGACCCGGGATTTAAAAAAAACTAGATCCTGGAATTCCGGGATCCCGGGATTAACTTCAGTGCCTAATTTTTTAAAATCTAACACTAGCAGTAAAAGTAATACAGCAAACAAAAGAACGTTTTTATTAAAAAATACAAAAATAAAAAATCATTTTTTACTTTTAAAAAATAGAATTTGAAGAAAAGGCTCTTTCAGCTTTCAGAGTCTCTGTAACATATTACAGACGTAAATTACCGGGGTAAAGCTAAAATAACATGCGGATAAAGAAAAAAGGAATGAAGCAGATTGAAATTTTATCATTTAAAAAAGGATCCCAAGTTTTTAATCCCGGGATTTTCAGGACCAAAAAAATCTTCCGAGATCCCGGATTCGAAGCCCTATACATGACGTTAAAACTTTCAATGTAAATATCTCGAAAAATAGAGAAGATATCCCAAGAGTGCTTGGTAGTTTTGAAAAGCTACTTTTTCAGGGAATTTAAAAATTAAAAATATACAGGGTGTCTCATTTAAAAAAAACATGAGTTTATTGCCACACCCCGTATACAGAGGACGACAAAAAAATCCGTTATAGCATTAAAATTCGCTCTAATTTATCAAGCCATTTTCGAATTTAACCTACTTTTTAACTTCAATAATAAGAAAGTTATAAAAAAAACACCCTGCACCAAAGCGAAACTTTGAAAAATCGCACAGTGTTGCCTAAAACCGTGCCCAATCTCAAATTTTCTCTCGAAAACGTCTGTAGGTAATGTAGGTAATGCATGACGGCTCAGCCTTTTTCATTACCCAGGAAAAAGTGTACTTAATAAACGTGCCTAAAAAAGTACAAAATTGTCTCAACCTTTGGATAAAAATTAAAAATTATGCCATTTTAACAGCTGAAACTTTCGAAACATTGTCGTATTTGCAGTCATTTGAATTATTATTATTATTATTTGCCGATTGATAATATACCGGTTCGGTAATAATACGAAATCGTCATTTAATTTTCGCTAGATATTTTATTGGGCAACTTCCGATATTCGCTTTTACTTTCACTTGCCTAACTGATGATGATGGTTGGATCATCGGAAGACGGAAATGTAATTAACTTATATAACCAGACATAATATTTGGGCATATAATATAACAATGCGAGATTAATATTATGAAATTGTCTATATTTTAAAATTGAGTAATTATCTGCAAATCATTTTACTTACGTACCGCAAAACGTACACACCAAGCCTACCAGAAGCTGCCTCTAATCACCAAAAAATGCCCACATTTTCGGATCCTGACCTATTTTCTAGCTTCAAACCTTGTTCAATGAGATTTCAGGCAATTAAATGTGATGTGAAGATGTGATGATATATTAAAAAAAAATTAAAACTTTTTACGATTTGGGAATGTCTCTATTTAACCTCGAATTTTTTTTTTGCTTCAGTCCACTTGCAAAGGCGTTGCCTATAATACCCTAATGGGCACTGCAAGTAGGAAACGGCGAGGAGGAAAGATACCGATGGACTCTTTTCTTAAAGATGTTAAGACTGTAGCCAACAGGACTGGTTTGGTTGGTAAGGAGTTTCAGATGCTCGTCACACGCCAGAAGAAAGAATTTTGGTAGAGGCTGGTTCTGGGTCTGCTCTATTGAAGAGCATATGGATGAGAGCTTCTAGCTCGTCGTGTGGAACGAACAAAGCTGGCACTGGAGGGAATCAGAGTTGTCAGTTCGGTCGAACACCCTCCGTGATAATATCGGTAAAAAAGAGAGAGATCACCCACCATCCGTCTATGTTCCAAGGTGTGAAGAGAACGAGTCAGTGTTTCGTCGTTAATAAGTCTAACAGCTCGGTTCTGGATGGAGTCTAAGAGCACTAGAGTATGTTTGGGAGCAGAACTCCAAATGTGAGAGCAATACTCCAGAGTAAGTCTGATTTGCGCATTATAGAGTGTAAGCAGCTGATGTGAGCTGAAGTATTTTTTGACACGAAAAAGTACACCCAGTTTTTGAGAGGCACACTTGGCAAGACCTCGGACATGCTCATCCCATGAAAAGTTAGCGCTTGCGGTTATTCCAAGAAGCGAAAGATTGGAGGATGGAGAAAGGATTTCCCTCTCCATGATGAGGTCAAGGTAGTTTCCCTTAGTTTTTCTCCGGGAGAACACAGCAGTCTGTGTCTTTTTGGCATTGAAGGTTACAAGATTGTTGGATCCCCATTCAAGAATTGTGTTTAAGTCTCGATTGATTGAGTCAGTGTGTTGTCTTCTTAGTTGTCCCAGAGTGGCCGATGATAATGGTTTGTCAGAAGAAGCGCTAACACCTCGTTTAAATCGGAACTTGGTGTGAAGTTCGTAATTAGGGCAAAGCATATTATGGACAGTGCCCGTAGTCGAACTGACTTGAGTTTCCGTTGATCCCAAAATACTAGGTTTTTCTGTCTGGAGATGGTGATGGAGTCAATTCTTAAGTTGTTTTCTTTCGATGTGAATCCACCCCGTACATCCTCCACCCGGAGATCCGAATGGGAGGGATTTGCAGACCTTTTAGAGACACCCTGTATTCTGCACCAGTGGTGTAGTTAGTTAAACGTAGCAATCCAATCTGTTTTTCTACTCTCTTACTTTTCTAACAATTTAGGCATTTTTTTACCAAAAACTAACCGATTTTTAACAAAAACCGACCGAATATAATAAAAAAAAAAACATTTACTTAATATTTATTAATAAATTTTTATGTATTATAATTTTGCACTTATGACGTTGAATATCATGCCACAAATAGGTATTCGATAAGCCCAAGATAAAATTTAATTGGCGAAATAAAAAAGCATTTCATTGTTACAACACAATGCAATCTTTTAATTGATAGACTATTATGATACGAGCCGAGAACCACTAAATTAAAAGTGCGCTTACTTATTCTTAGGAACAAAACGAAAATTTATATTTTATGTGGAATGCCAAGTTAAATGAATAGTACTTTGTATGAAACAAAGGCGCACTTTTACTTCGTTGGCCTTTTAATTTCGTTCATTGTTGCGTGGAATAATTGATTTGCTGATACAAGAGTTTCAGTCGGTTAAACATTGAATTTTGTACTGTTTCTATATTTGATTTGATGCCGTACGATTATTAAGTTTACACTTATTATTTTCTTTTTTACTGAATTTATTTTAGTGTTTTACTTTAACTTCATTCTCAATTCTCATTTGTTCACATAACGATAACGGTATGAACCCCCTTCAAGAAGGGGGCAGTTTGGCGCTGCTTCGAGGCAATTTGCCAGTACAGCCCCCGTCCGGGCTTACCCTCCCAGATTGGTTACACCCTTGTTGGATCGAGGGCCCTATTTCGGGGTGACCGCGACCTTGTCTGACTCTAGACCATGTCACGACCACCGACTTTTTCCAACGGCACAGACAGAAGCCCCACACTGGGTATTTCCTCTGGCTATAGGCAAACACTCATACACTGAGGTGGCAGAAACACTTACTTGTAGTCAGTATTTCATACAGTTTGCTCATATTTTGAATATTATTGTTCGTATGACCAAAGTCTTCAAATGGTTATCAATAATTGTCTTTTTTTCCAAGCCCATTTTATGTGTATTTTACTCTTTGAACTGCAATTTTCTTAAGATAATCTTAATAGTGACTTATCTCCTTTTCTTCAACATGTTTTTTAATATCATTTCCACCTATTCATACTAAATTAACTCAATTTCAAATACGCCTTATCTTATTTATTACAGATAGTTAGTTTAATTAATATGTGTAACCATCTGCCTATTACTCAATTTTTTTATAATTTGAATATTTTCTTCGTGTATTTAAAGCTTTCTTTTATGTTTCAGCCTGTTCTTCTTATGCATTCTTTTTAACATAATTTTCATCTATTCAGATTTGATATTTTATTTAAATTTTGTAGCTATTTAGGTTCTTTGTTTGTTGTAATTTGAACGCTCCATTTTGTATGTTTAAAGCCTTCAAGTATTTTTCTGCCTATTTTTTTTGTGCCGACTTAGTCTGTGTGTTCTTATTCTTCGATTTATCATTGTGTCTAATTTAAATGCGATTTATTCACTTTACGTTTTAGCATCATTAATTCATATGTAATTTTCTCTATTTTAAATGCATCTTCATTTTATAAAATTAATAATTTTTAACTGTGCTTCTGTTTTCAATATTAATTATGATTTATTCTTTTTTCTTATACATGCTTTTTGACATCGTTTTTATTTATTCGCATTTAATAGCCGTAATTTAAAATATGTCTTTTAGGGGGTATTTGATATTTTATTTAAAATTTTTAGCTCTTTGTTTGTTGCAATTTGACTGCTTTATTTCGTATGTTTAAAATTTGAAAGCCTTCAAGTGTTTTTCTGCATATTTTTTTCGCGCCGACTTAGATTGTGTATTTTTATTCTTCGACTTATTTTGTCTAACTTATATGCGATTTGTTCACTTTTTATATACGTTTTAGCATCATTAATTCATATTTAATTTTCTCTATTTTAAATGCATCTTCATTTTATAAAATTAATAATTTTTAACTGTGCTTCTGTTTTCTTACATTAATTATGATTTATTCTTTTTTCTTATACATGCTTTTTGATATCGTTTTCATTTATTCGCATTTAATAGCCTTAATTTTAAATATGTCTTTTAGGGATATTTGATATTTTATTTAAAATTTTTAGCTCTTTGTTGCAATTTGACTGCTTCATTTCGTATGTTTAATATTTTAAAGCCTTCAAGTATTCTTCTGCATATTTTTTTTCGCGCCGACTTAGTTTGTGTGTTTTTATTCTTCGACTTATCATTTTGTATAACTTAAATGCGATTTATTCACTTTTTATATACGTTTACGTATCATTAATTCATATTTAATTTTCTCTAGTTTAAATCCATCTTCATTTTATAAAATTAATAATTTTTAACTGTGCTTCTGTTTTCTTACATTAGGTAATTATGATTTATTCTTTTTTTCTTATACATGCTTTTTGATATCGTTTTCATTTATTCGCATTTAATAGCCTTAATTTTAAATATGTTTTTTAAGGATATTTGATATTTTATTTAAAATTTTTAGCTCTTTGTTTGTTGCAATTTGACTGCTTCATTTCGTATGTTAAAAATTTTAAAGCCTTCAAGTATTTTTCTATATATTTTTTGCCCTCCAAACATTCTTTTATCTATTATTTTGCCTAACTTAAATGCGATTTATTTACTTTATATGTATCCTCTTTTTATATATAGCTGTTGAATTACAAATTTTTAATTGTGTTTCTGTTTTCTTACATTAATTATGATTTATTCCTTTTTCTTATACATACTTTTTAACATCATTTTCATTAATTCGCATTTAATACCCTTAATTATAATTAAGTCTTCTAAGGATATTTCATATTTATTTATGAATATATTTTATTTAAAATTTTTAACTCTTTGTTTGTCGTAATTTGAATGCTTCAGTTCGGATCTTTAAAGTTTTAAAGTCTTCAAACATTTTTCTATAAGTATATTTTCGAGCTGACTTAGTCTTATTCTGGACTTGATTTTGCTTAAGCGATTATTCACCTTTTATTAATGTCTATTCATATTGCATTTCCTTTTTTCCCAATTTTAAATAGATCTTCATTTTATTATGACTGGGTTAGTCTCTGTTTTTTACATTCATAATTTTTAATATCATTGTCATCTATTCATATTTAATAGCCTTAATTTTAAATACGTATTTAAGGATATTTGATATTTTATTTCAAATTTTTAGCTCTCTTCTTATTATAATTTGTAATGTTCCTTATACGCCGACTTTGTTTATATTTTCATATTTTTTGACCGTTATTTTGCTTAACTTAAATGTGATTTCTCCTCTCTTTCATACATGTATTAATATCGTTCTCATCTATTCACATTTAATTTTCTTGATTTTAAATGCATCTTGATTTTATATGGTTGTTTCAATTATAAGCCTTAACTGTCTCTCTGTTTTCTTACATTAATTATGATTTACTCCTTTTTTTTAATATATGCTTTTAACATTATTTTCATCTATTTGTATTTAATACCTTTAATTCTAAATAAGTCTTTCAAGGATATTTGATAATATTTTATTTCAAATTTTTAGCTCTTTGTTTATTGTAATATGAATGCTTATTATCGTATATTTAAAGTTTTCAAATGTTTTTCTATATACTTTTTACGCGTCGCTTTTATCTGTGTTTTCTTATTCTTTGACCGGCCATTTTTCTTAACTTAAATGTAATTTGTCGTCTTTTTTATACATGTTTTAACATCATTCTCATCTATTCATATTTAATTTTCGCTATTATATGGCTGTTTGAATTATAATTTTTAACCGTTTCTCTTCAAGTTTTATTTTATTTCAGAGGCGTATTATGTAGTATTTTTTTTGCACGCCAATTTTATTTGTGCTTTTCCTCTTCTACGTAACGTAATTGTGATTTGTCTTTACACGTTGCTTGTTCAAACTATATTCTCGCCTATACTACTGATGGAATTGTCTCAATTTGGAATGTTTGTTTAAATTAGATTGTCTGTTTCTCGTGCTCTGTTTTGTTTTAAATAAATCTTTTGTTTTTTTTTTTCGGAAAAGTCCATTTTTTTGTGTTAAATGTTTGCACTTTTAACTTTATGCTCTTCTTTTCGAATTTAACTGTCTCAATGTGTTCATCATGAATGATTTTATTTTAATTAAAATAATTAACTGTTTGGTTTTTCTTAGTTTCGTTTTATTTTACTGTAGTAACTGACATATTTTAGTCTTGCTGTACCTACTTTTAATACTTCTTTTCAAATGTTCAGTATTCGAATGTTGATTCAATATATTTTTTTAATTATTTTGTTGCATGTTTTGTAAACTATTTTCTGTATCATTTTTAACTGTTTCATTTTTCTCAAATAGATTTCTCTCAGTGTAGTTAGTAACTGACATATTTTGGTGTCACTGTACTTACTTTTACTTTCTTTTCGTCTTTTTGTGTTCATTGTGTTCTAATCGTAAATGATTATTTTAATTATAATTATTAACTGTTTGATTTTTCTCAATTTTGTTTTATTTTAGTGTAGTGACTGATATATTTTAGTTTTGCTCTACCTACTTTTAATTCTTCTTTTCAAATGATTAGTATTCGAATGTTGGTTCAATATTTTTTAAATTATTTTTTGCACGTTTTGTTAACTATTTTCTTTATAATTTTTAACTGTTTCGTTTTTTTTTCAAGTGCTTACCTTCAGTGTAGTTAATAAATCAAATTTCTAGTGTTCGAATGGTGGTTCAATTACATATTTTTTGGAGATTTTGTAAACTATTTAATTTCTAATTTTTAATTGTTTAATTTTTTTCAATATCTTTTATTTCAGTGTAGCAACTGACATTTTAGTTCTGTTCTGTCTTATAGCTATACATCTGGCTTGAAGCAAAAATAGGAAACTCTAAATTAAAGTAATATGCTAATTAATAAAAAAATTATATAATAAATATAAAGATTGGTACAAACCGCCAGCACAAATTTCCGAGGCTAAAATATGATGGTTTCCGAAATATTAAAGGTGTCAAAGTTGGCAACTGTGTCACGTAGAAGCAGTGATTGCCAATTTTATTTCGGAAATTTTTGGTGTTTTTTGAGATATTGAAAATTTTTTCAATTTATTCAAAACATATACAGAAACCTGCAATAGGTTCACATTGTAAAAAAGAAATAAAAACAAATAATAATTAGAAAGTAAAAAAATTAATAAAAGAAACTACTAAAAATGTATGTATGTAATCATAAAAAATTAGATTGCTTACAAAGATATAAAAAAAAATAAAAATAACATTTTTAAACATTTGTAAAGATGTGTAATATTATTACTCATGTTTACTTCAATTCAAAATATATTCTTTTTTATTTGCAGAAACGAAAAGGATTCTTCACGGCGTCTCGGGAAAGTTCAAATCCGGAGAACTGTCCGTCATCATGGGGCCTTCGGGGGCCGGCAAAAGTACTCTGCTTAACATTCTGGCTGGATTTGTGTAAGATTTATTCGCATTATTATTTTAGTAAACGAATGATAATAATAATAATAATAATTTCATAGGATGCTTTTGTCACAAATAAATCAGACGAACATTGACAACGCCGCACGCAGCGTTGAATAGTCATCCGCCTTTATGAAACGCCCTGTATATTTCAAAAAGTTGATAATGTACTAACTCATTAACGAAATATCAAAGAATTGCACACTAAATGGAGACATGGTATGCGATAATCAAAATCAAGTTTACACGTGGGCGAAGCCGCGGACAAGCTCTACATTATCATTACTTATGAATCAGCAACAATAATGCAGTGTTTTAATTTTTAATTATTTGCGAGAATGACACGTTTATGCAAAAAAATAGAATACCAACGTAATGTGATATGCGAAACGAAACGCCCATATACACAAGCAGGAAAAAAGGCAAATTAAACCGATTTCGAAATATGTAGTTATTGTTTATATTTACATATTGTTGACGCATTTCCTGCAGCGCTTTCGTTAACCGGCACGTAGCAGACGATTCGTAATTCGTACCACCGGGTGTCTGTCCTTGTCGCACCCTAATTAAAGCATAGAAAAAAAGGAGATGCCTATATATATAACGTTTTATTTACAAAGCATAAAGAAACCGTCATTATTTCAGAGCCTAAAATGTTGATTTAACTTGATTTTGATAATATAATATGAGCCTTTTGCTTTCCTTCCTTGTTGACCACCATTAATTTTGTTGTTTCGATATGTAGGTATCGATATTCTACTATAACAAAATGCATATATCTATATAAACCAAAAATACTGTTTTTACTTATTTGGCTATATGAAATGAACTCCCCTCGTAACGTGTATTCTATATTGCCTATATATTTCTACAATAAGAAGTCGTTAGTTACCAGGAGAGCGTTCAATAAGGTATATATCCATTGTCCATAGGTCGGTCAAGTTTGCCCCCCGTATTAAACAAATTTCAAAAATAATTGAAGCATAATTTTACACACGTTTTACACAATTTTGCACACCCTCACAAGGAAAACTAGAGCTGGATTTTATACGGGGGGCAAACTTGACCGTTCCCCCCGTCTGTTACAAAATTGATAAATTTTTATGTCACTCGATTCGGCAAATTTTGCACGCCTATTTTCAAATTTTGCACGCCTATTTTCAAATTTTGCACGCCTATTTTCAAATTTTGCACACTTTTCTGGGGAAAGTTATGAGGTGTTAAAAATTTGAATCCCCCCCCCCCCCCCCTATTTGTCAAAATTTTGAAAACATTTTATGCTGCTAGGTTCTACTAATTCTGCACAATTTTGCACACCCATTTTCAATTTTTGCACACTATTCTCGGAACAGTTATGAGGTGTTAAAGATTTGCATTTTCCCCCCCGTTTGTCAAAA
>MU185370.1:69816-93918 GCA_016904865.1 Pissodes strobi
GGGGGGGGAATTCAAATTTTTAACACCTCATAACTTTCCCCAGAAAAGTGTGCAAAATTTGAAAATGGGCGTGCAAAATTTGCCGAATCGAGTGGCACAAAAATTTATCAATTTTGTAACAGTCAAGTTTGCCCCCCATATAAAATCCAGCTCTAGCTTTCCTTGTGAGGGTGTGCAAAATTTTATTTGCGGTGTGCAAAATTGTGCAAAATGTGTGCAAAATTATGCTTCAATGATTTTTGAAATTTGTTTAATACGGGGGGCAAACTTGACCGACCCCCATTTCAATCCTTCCCTAGAGAGAAATGGACGATATACGGAGTATCGATAACGACCAACGATTTCCTATCGTTATATTTAATCTTAAGGCTCATCCATAATAATTTTATAAGAAAATTGATCATCTTCCGAACAAAGCATATCAGCCACTTGTGCCACAAAGATAAGTAAATATATTTTAATCGGCGAATTGACCTTCCTGATAAATAATTGCGATATTAGTAAAATTGCGCGCCAAATCCACTTTACTAATTATTATCGTCTGTTTTCTCTTCAGAACCAAAGGAAGTACAGGGGACGTCACACTAAACGGCGTAGTCCGAGACCACAGTCCCCGTTTCAGGAAATTGTCGGCCTACATTCCGCAAGACGAAGAACTCCGACTAGGCTTGACGGTCAAAGAGGCCATGACTTTCGCGGCCAACTTAAAACTGGGTTACTCCGTTTCCCATCCGTACAAAATGCAACAGGTGAGTGGTAACCCAACCGAAACGGTTCGAACAATTGCATGTCGTTTATATACAATAATTATTCTCAGGCGACAATTATTGATAAATAATGTATTTAGGACCTTAGTTGAAGAGCGACGGCGACCGGGGCTAGGGGACGTCAGTTCAGGGTTGGGATATTTTAATTACGTCATACAGCAGATGAGACCGGTGATTGGTTGTTCTCGTTGAAATTCTTTGGCTAATATGTGGTAAAGTGGTCGCTAGAAAGGCAATTTTTTTTGGGCAGTGGCATGGTGCAATGTGTGACGTCATAAGCCATAATTGGTTGGATTATTGCGTGTTGTTGAAACCTAACCTAGTGGACTATTTAGATTAACTTAACTACAATTTTTAAGGCCCTCGTTTACTAACCTATCTAACGTTAAAAATAATTAATAATAATGCAATGCGTGACGTCATAAATCAGCTAACCGATGTTCGACATTTTTGAAGCGAACAATATGGGTGTGGTATACGGTGTAGAAAAATGCGGCTTATTTTGTCATCAAGTAAATGGTTGGTGTATTACGTGTTGTTGAATCCTAACCTAGTGACCTAGTGGACTATTTAGATTAAGTTAACTACATTTTTTTCGGTCCTCGTTTACCAACCTATCAATCGAAGGAAAATATGTTTACACGAAATCCAGCGTTAATTATAATTATTGCTAATGGACGGGCTTTATAAAAATCTTCATCCTTAACCTTATTATTAAGACGATATCTCCTATGATGATGCGACCGACTTATTATTATCGGTTTAAATATTGGACAAAAACGTAGTTGTAATCACGAACAAAGGAAAGGTCAGAAATGCGATAGATAAGAGACTGCATATGATTAATGGCACAGAAGCATAATTATGATCGTTGCGTTAGCTTTTTAATCAAAACACCTTGCAAGGGAATTGATAGAAATTTGATACGAAATCTTTGAAGATAGTCATTTATATTCAAAGTACGAAATGCTATACTGTTGGCAAGAAGGAACAACAACAGTGCAATTTTTAAAATAGAGAGGTCAGTCTGCTTAAGGGTGATGTTTTGGTGTAAAAATGTTTCGTGAGGACGTAATAAAGATTAAAAGTGCAGCAAACAAGACTTGGAGGAAGATGATCCTGCGTACATCGTTTATATTTTTTCAAAACCATAGCCAAGAATATTGACAAGTCGCCTGGCAATAGCTACAACTCAACAAGTATTGACACCATATATCAGATTATATGAACTGTTCCACTGCTACCATTGATTTTGGACATACCATAATTTGGCTATAACTTTAGCAGTAAAATACGGTGCATACAGTTGAATATCATTTGTGCGGATGAAAATTTGCGCATTCGAGAAAGTCCAAAAGGAAAATGTCCGGTCTGTCAAATACAGAATCTGACCTTTTTTCGTCAGTTACTTGTATAACATATGTCTGTGGAAACGCATGCGCGCTAGCGGAAAACGTCATCACTATCTTCGTGTCACGTAGAAAAAATATGTCCCAAATGACACGTGCAAATATTTGAAATTAATAACGTACGAATCGCGTTGCATTTGAATCCGTGACGTCATAAAAAATATATTATTATATATGTATTATCATGATCAATTTGTTTTTGACGACGTTACTTCGTTAGGTCACTATAATTAGTTAAAGTCGTCTTTAAATACTAATAAAACAATAGGAACTGACTAAAACTAACCCGAAACATACTCAAAGATATTTGCATTCACGGACTGAAGTCAAACATTCACACCTTAACGAAATCGCTCACATTTTCTTACGACCATCTACGCAGGCTTTTCGATAAAGCAAGTATTTGAATGGAAAATGGTAGTAAGTCGGATTTTTGCGGCTATGGATAGACCATTAAAGCGGCTCCATAGATCATTTAAGTTCAATTCGCAAGCTTCGGGAGTAAAGTCCACAGCCTGCTCCTTCCGGGATTTTTAAGCCATTCATGAAAATGTTGTTAACAGCACCTTCGGTTATAGGCTCAATTCAGTGGCGTAGCTCCCGGGTGGGCCTGGGGGGGCAAGGCCCCACGGCGCGAAGAGAAATTAGGCGCCGCTCTGAATTTATAAATATGCTATTGCTAACAATGCTCATGAGCTTAACTGACTTTTTTAATTAATTAAATTATAATCTGGAAATGGTGAGAGGGTGGCATTGAAAGGCCACGGCACTTAGGCCCCATTGGACCCCCTGTGCGTTCTCCCTAGGTCAACCAATCCAAGGCCATCGCCCAGGCTAGTATTGTAAAAAAGGCGGCGAAGTTGCTCGAGGAGGATGTCTGAGAAAAGCCACGGTTGGCCATCGTTCTCCCAAAATGGATTCCCTTAGTTCCGAAACAGCATCGCAATCACAGATCAGATGCTCTACTGTTTCGTCCTCAAGTTCACAGTATCTACATAGAGATGTCTCGTATAATATCATTGTGTAGAGATGTTTCCTTAGCCACCCGCAAGGTGTGACACCTTCCAAAAAACGCAACCGGTCGGGAACCGCCTAGGAATCCACGCCCAAACCCCTCAAGCGGGTTAAACAGGGTGCTGGACCTGGTGAAACGATCCCAACAGGATACAAAGAGGCAGCCGTGAGTCACCTCAGGGTTATCATAATTGACAAGGATAATTAAAAACGTGCTGACCGAGGAGCTGGACAAAATTTTACTTTCACCCTCTGCCAGCAGTTCGAAGCCGCCAGCGTTTCGCTCGTGGATACACTCCGATGAAATCATGAGAGTGGTCTGCGAAGACGACGATACGCTGCCATGGCTCACGGAAGCTACCAGCAAATTGAAGCCCTGGGAGAACGCGACCCTTGCTGTCGATCGCGTGGATCGACTGCTAAAGCTGACGAAGGCATCTCTCTGGATCCCCCTAGAGGCAGGCGCTGCCCACGGGGAGAAGGAGATTGTCCTCCGTCGCCTGGCAGGACAGAACCCGGCGCTAAACGTCGGCAAGTGGTGCATCTTCCACCATGAGGCCAAAAATGAGCCGAAAGGCCAGCTCCTCGTCTTCGGTATCGGAGACGAGGACATAGCCACTCTAAGGTCGAAATCGATGAGGTTGAACTACATCTTCACCCCCTCGTACTTAGAGTACGGCCTGAAAAATCAGAAGACGGGGCACCCTCTGTTGAGGACCCCAAAATCAGTAAACCAGCTCAGGAGCCTATGGACACTGAAGCTGGAGGGGCTGAGCCGTTGGGAACGACTGATGCCGCTGCCCCAGTGGGAGGATGCCCTTCTGGAGGAGGTCATCGAAATCGCTAGCCCTGAGCTGGCAAAAGGCAGGGTTCATCAGGCGAACCAACCCTAAAAATAACCCAATGGCGGGTTCAGTCAGCATAGTCCATTGTAATCTGCATCATAGCCGGGCTACGACGGCAGTTCTCTGTCGCCACCTAGACGAAACGCAGAATGCACTGGCCTTGATCCAGGAACCCTGGGTGGTATAATATAGGTTGTTTTAGGCGCCAGCGGATAGGTTTGCCCCCCCGGCGTCGACATTTCTAGCTACGCCACTGGCTCAATTGGTTTTATTTGTACATCATATAGTTTGTCGAAGACACACTTGGGAGGTATGCTATTTGCACTAGCCTGCAGTAGTGGCAGTCTTCCGACTGACCCTTCCCACAGGTGATGTCTAGTCTCTCCACATTCTATGTTGGGTTGAAAACCAACGACTTTGAGTCATAGCAATGCAGTCAGAGTCACCTCTGATAAATAAATATCTAGAAGAGGCAGGCACAACATTACTTCCATGGCTCTAGTTGAGGTTGTTCTCATAGCTCCCGTTACAGTTAGGCAGGCAGTTCTCTGTACCCAAGTCTGTACCTGACTGAGCTTAAGCATTGCCGTTTTTTGTTGAATCTTGGGCCACCAAACTACGGCTCCATAGGCAATCATAGGTCTTATGATGGCAATATAGATCCTCATTACGACCCTGGGTTTCATCCCCCGGGTTTTACTCACGGTCCTGCGGCACTGTTCATGAGAGATGTATGCCTTCTTTAGTCTTCATTCTAAATGAAGATTCCAGGTTAATTTAGCATCGCATTTTATCTCAGATGCAAAATTTAGTTGTGTGTTTAGGAGGGTCGGAGGCCGAAGTGGCTCCGTCCTCCTTTTTCTGGTGAAGAGCAACATCTGCGTCTTTCTGGAGTTTACAGACAGGGAGTGCTCCCTACCCCACTCTTGGACTAAGCGAAGGGCACTCTGCATTCCTTTGCACAGAACTCCTTCGAACTTTCCTTTGAGCAGTATCGTAAGATCGTCTGCATATGCATTGGTGTAGAATCCATCTGAGTTGTGGAGATGCAAGAGGCTGTCGAGAACAAGGTTCCATAGCAGTGGCGACAGAACGCCTCCCTCGGGCAGCCTCTGGAGACGATGCCTCTCACTACAGTGTCTTCCACCCTTATTTGCACGCGAGCATGTTGAAAATCCAGCCACTGACAGCAGGAAGGACGCCCCTGTTTGTTAAGGCAGCGTTGATTTTTTAGGTTTTATCAAACGCACCTTCAATATCAATAAATGCACCTAAGGTGGACTCATTATTGTTCAGCGATCTCGCGATCCGGCTCACTGCTGAATGCAAGGCCGTGTCGGTCGATCTTCCCTTAGTGTACGCATGTTCGTTGGGATGCAGCGATCGGTTGACCAGTACGCAGTCCCTTAAATATCGCTCACACAGCCTCTCCAGAGTTTTTAGCACAAAAGATGTTAGGCTGATAGGTCGGTAGGCTTTGGGGGACAGGGTAATCCATCCTTCCTGCTTTTGGTATGAACACCACTTTTACTTCTCTCCATGCCTTCGGGATGTAGCGCAGCGCTAGGCATGCCCATAACACCTTTACCAAGTGCGGCAGTAACTCGTCCAAGCCCCACTGTAGTAGAGCTAGGCGGTTGCCGTCAGTACCTGGAGATTTGAAGGGTGAGAAGCTTAGTATTGCTCATCGTATTTTGTCTTCACTGACTATTTGGTTGGCACCTTGCCAGTCCAAATCAGTAGGTTGAAAGTTTGTCTCATCTGGCCATTTCCTGTCGTCTGTTACCGACGAACCAGGGAAATGGGTCTGCATAAGCAGAGGTTAGCGATCTTAGTGCCGTCCTCTCTTGTTAGTAGACCTAGGTCGCGATCGTTGTCTTTTACGAGGACTTTGTAGAGCCGTGCAGT
The DNA here is from genome assembly GCA_016904865.1 of Pissodes strobi. Classification (NCBI taxonomy): domain Eukaryota; kingdom Metazoa; phylum Arthropoda; class Insecta; order Coleoptera; family Curculionidae; genus Pissodes; species Pissodes strobi. The sequence goes on from MU185370.1 coordinate 75,760, forward strand.
CTGTGAGTGATCTTCGATTCCCCACAGTAGGCCTTCCAGGCATCTCTCTGTTTTTTCTTACTAGTTTTTTAAACTCCCGCAGATTAGTGCTGTATTGCTCCCAGTTGTTGTCCTCTTGAGTTCTCCCAGCTCTTTGTTCCACCATTTTGTGGCTTCGTCTGGCTGTTGTAGTCATGGCTCAAGATGGCAAAATTTTTCAAAAGCTTTAGTTATAGTGGTCTGTAGGCCTAGCGTATGACTTTCCAGGCCGTCATTGTCTTTAGACGTATTCCCCTCAACTTTCCGTAGGTTCTCTCGAAGCCGGATGAGGAACTGAGCCCGATCCGTCCTTCGAGAATCCTTAAAAAGCTTCTTGGGCGCCTTCATTGAGGTAAACTCAAATGTTAACCAGCGATGATCTGACATGGTGACCTTGTCAGAGACTTACCAGCTTATGACTGATTGGGATATGCCCGCCGAGGCAAGTGTCATATCAATTATGGTTTGACTCCCGGAGTTAATAAAGGTTGGTGCAGTACCTATATTGAAAATGTTGAGGTTCCTACCTGTAATGTAATCATAAAGAGATTTACCTTTATCATTGTTGCCTTCGTTGCCCCAGGTGACATGGTATGCGTTAGCGTCACAGCCCAAAATGTCCTCCCATTTCTGGTTCTGGCAGTGTGCTATCAGGTCCTCCATTTCCCTCGTGGGAGGCAGTCTCGCTGAGTCCTGGGGGAGGTACACTGCAGCCAAGACTATACAAAGTTAGTTTTGCCGGCCAATACATATCCCATCTTCACGGCCGTTAGGTCAGAAGTGGACAAGTGATATAAAGGCTGGGCTTTAATGTTCTGAGGTACATATATTGCAGTCCTCAGTCTTTCTGTTGTGGGTAAGCTAAAAATGCACTTAGTCTGGTTAGTCCAGTTACCCTGGATTTCACCATCCAGAGTTCCTGGATCAAGGCCAGTGCATTCTGCGTTTCGTCTAGGTGGCGACAGAGAACTGCCGATGCCGTCGCAGCTCGGCTATGATCCAGATTCCGTTGGACTATGCTGACTGAACATGCCATTGGGTTGTTTTTAGGGGTGGTTCGGCTGATGAACCCATCCTTTTGCCAGCTCAGGGCTATCGATTTCGATGTCCACCTCCAGGAGAAGGGAAGACCCTACGACTCATGGTAGAGATTCTGACTGGACACTGCCAGCTAAGGAAACATCTCCACACAATGAGATTATGCGAGGCACCTCTATGCAGAGGCTGTGAACGGGAGGACGAAACAATAGAGCGGAACTAAGGGAATCCATTTTGGGAGAACGATGGCCAACCGTGGCTTTTCTCAGAACAGCTTCCTCGGGAAACATCGCCGCCTTTTTTACAGCACTAGGCTGGGCGATGGCCTAGATGAATTGGTTGACTTAGGGAGGAAGCACAATGGGGCCTAAGTGCCGTGGCCTTTCAAGGCCACCCTCTCACCATTTCCAGATTCCAGAACGGATTTGCGATGTTACTGCGAAAAAATACTTTTCCGGGTCAAAGTCTCCTTTGTTTTACCTGAGACCTGACGGGGACGTAGACACTACCAATTCGGGTCTAGCTGCACCAATTTCGAGCATGCATGCCTGTGTGCTAATTCATAGATTTTTCAGCTATTTTTTCTTGATTTTGGGCTTTGCCTTGAGTTAGTTTTGTCTGGTTGCGCCCCCGGAACGAGCGGAGGGCCATGCGCGAAGTGATAAATTAGAACGACAACACGGGGCTATTGCTAAATGTGCAAGTCCGAAGGTCGAAAATTTGACGTAGGCAGATGTGAGTGACATTACCAGCTACTTGACATATGGCTAACTGTAGCCCAAATGTTTAAAATGTAAATGTTTTTTTTTCTTGAATTTGGGCATGCCTTGGGTTAGTTTTGTTTGGTTGCACCCCTGGAGCGAGCGGAGGGCCATGGGTGCAACCATTTTTTACCATTTATTTTTTTTCCATTGTGCAACCACCATATACGTATTGCAACCACCAGCGTAAACGATTTAGGTTAGGATTTAACATTTGCGCTACATTTAACCGCTCTAGTTCAAATATTTGAATATTATTATGTAAATATCACAAAATCATTTTGTGTCTCTGTGGTAAACATTCAATAATATAAACAAGCTTGGTCTTATGTATTGCTTTCTTTCTGTGATTGCTGCAATGAGAATATGTTAAATTAGATAAATAGACTTATTGATTTATTACTAATACTAATACCTATATCAGTTTTATTATCATGGAGTTTTGGTTATAATGTTTTCGATGGTCGTACTTGGACTTGCTAACACCCCCTTGCATGTTCACCTCCCTCGTACTTAGAGTACGGCCGGAACAATCAGAAGACTAGCCCTCTGTTGAGGACCCCAAAATCAGTAAACCAGCTCAAGAGCCTATGGAGACTGAAGCTGGAGGGGCTGAGCCGTCGGGAACGTCTGATGCCGCCGCCCCAGTGGACGAGGATGCCCTTCTGGAGGAGGACGTCGAAATCGATAGCCCTGAGCTTGAATGGTACTGCTACGAGGCAATTTGGCAGCACGCCCCTCTTTCGACGCTTAGTTACAGGCAGGGCGACCCTCCTGCATAATTTATACATTCCAGTGTGAGGGGACTATTTGGTAGGATTAGGAACCTCTAGTAAGATAGGCCTATGCCCCTGGAAATTCCCGACTTTTGCAGAATTATAAGCTAATGAATTGCACGGCTGAGTTCCTATGCAAGGGGGTTTCGCAGATTGTAGGTATAACCACTTTCTGTCAGAGACTCCAAATCCCCGCAGCATATACCCCCGACCGCCCTCAGGCCGCGCTACTGCGTACGGAAATAAGTCCTGGAGGCCTAGTAGGAATCATCCTGCACTACGCGACCCACCCTTTACACCTTCCAGCTGCCACGACTTTCCAGACTCCTCCCGAAGGATTAGAACACGTTTACACCACAGCAAGAACAAGCCAGGCTAAGATTTTATTTATTCAGTCCAAATGAAGGCTGTATATGTAAGAAATGATCAAAAAGAAAATGCTAATGTAAACAATATACCAAGCTTAACAAGGCAATATTTGAATGATGAAGTTGTTGAAATTAAGAACATCATTTCTACACTAAGAAATCAGTAAGCAAGACCAAAGTCCGGCCTGCCTTTTGAAATCTGTATCCCCTGACCTGCATCTCCAATTTAATGCTCACCACTGGTGTCTTTCCCACTTTACTGAAGACTGCCTTGCTTAATAAAGCCTACTTATAAAAGAAAAATGTTGAAGCAAGAATTAAAAGCTATCGACCAATAATATTGTGGTCTGTCAGGCTCTTAGTAAGATAGTGCAGTCGCTGACTGGCAAAACAATTAATTACCATGTACCGAGACCTGTCAAAGGCTTTTGACATTTACACTGATATTTCATATATAGCTTACTGAACGAGCTGAATGGATTAGGAGTAATCCAACATGGGAGGCCCACTCCCATGTTGGATTGCTGATTGTACAATCGTTCCCCAGATAGCCAGGGTTAACAAGTTCTAAACAGCACCCATTAGTGTACCATCTGGTGTTAGTGGTGTTTCTCAGGAATCGCACTTGTCATCTTTGCTAGGTAACATTTTCATCGTGTTTTGCAGATGATTAAAAAAAATTTGCCAGGATATCAACTGATGTTTACTTTGATGGGTTGTCAATGACATGGAACTGAATGCTGCGAAATGCAAAGTAATATGCTTTTCTATGCTGTGCTATCTCACACAGTATGACTATCACATTGGCCAGGTTGCATTGTCAACAGAGATCGAATTTTGTCCACGCATCTCGGTCATATATAGTATCTAAATCAATGAGGATGTTGGGTTTCATAAAGCACTGCTGAAGAGATGTTAATAATTATATTGCTCCTTTGTTAGGCCATTTCCCGAATACTGTTCTTCAGTTTTGAAATATGCCTTCCACATTTATGGCCTGGAGCAGGTTCAGCATAGATTCATACGTTATCTGAAAGGCTAACATACAATCATCTCAGAATTACGTGTATGTATTAGACTCCAGATCACAACTTGCTCGTTTGGCAACAAGCTGAAAGGAAAAAAATAATGATGCTATACAAAACAGTCAACTCTCTTGTTGCCTGTAGCTATCTTTTATGGCGGGTGGGTCTTCATGTACCCTCGAGAGGTGCTAGATCAAGAGCCACATTTGCTCAGCTATTTCACCACACAAACCACGGAGCAGTTAGGCTTCAGTCTCGTAAGTGGGCACCCTCAAGCAGAATCTCAACTTCCTTGTCGGCTTGTCAAATTTAAAGGGCAGCTTGACAGTGTGCAACTCGACAATGTGTAGCTTCCTTCTTGCCTTCTTAGTTAGGGTATGTATTTTTTATTTATATTTTTCAACGGGCTATTGCCCAATATAAAGGAAATTTACAAAGAATTTAAAAGTTAATCCTAACCTAAGTATCACAAACGTAACTTTTTCTTAAATTACTCACATAGTTAATAAACAGTAAAAACGCAGTACAAGTGCAACAATAACAACTCAAATATATAGAGACCCAAGATTCTTAAGTTAAGAAGTAACATAATAGTAGCAAAAAGGAAAGTCCATCCTACTACAGACAGTCTTTTAGTTCTTTCTTAAAAACCTTTTGATTTTGGAAGGAGTGTAATTGGGCTGAATAATTATTTGCTAGTCTAGCTGATCTAGTCAAAAACGAGTTATGTCCTTAGTTAGTGCGATGAGAATTAACTTGAAAAGAATGGTTCAGTCTGATTCGGCGAAAGGAGACATGAAGCCCGATTTTACATGTGAGCTAAGGGCTATGAGAATTAGAGTGCAATAAATTATAGAACATACTGAGATATCTGTTCATAGGACGAATCTGAAGGGATGTAATCTGAAGAGAATTCTCCAATTCTGAGTAAATAACGTTTTCAACTCTATGATGTCCCTTAAATGCTGTGTACCTCAAAACCTTATGCTGCACTCTCTCAATGGCCAGTATGTGGATATTATAAGAGGGAGACCAAACACAAGAACAATAATTCAAATTTGCACTAGGGAAGAATAGAAGTTTGAGAGAATGAACATTTAGGAAATCCTTAGTGTAACGTTTGATAAAGCCCAAAATTTGTAGTGATTTAGAGACCACTGATGATAAGTGATGTGTGTAAGATAAGTGACCGTCAAGTAACACTCCCAGATCTTTTACTTGAGAGGCCAGCAATAGTGGTGAGCCGTTTATGTTATAGACCTGATGGATGGGACTTGTTCCGCGGCTGAAAATCATCAACTGGCATTTGTCAATATTCAGTTCCATTCCATTGAGATCGCACCACTGAGACAAGCGATCCAAGTTAGATTGAAGTTTGTGGTAATCCTCCGGGTTCTGGATTTTCATGTAGAATTTTAGATCATCAGCAAACAGTAAGAAAAGTGCGAACATAAAACAGGATGCAATATCATTTACATAAATATTGAAGAGTAGAGGTCCCAGATTGAACCTTGTGGAACACCAGATGGTACCTTAATCTCAATGAACTGAAAATTCTGGATGCGTACAATTTGTGTTCTATCTGTTAGGTATGACATTAACCATTCTAGAAGCTCTCCCTGAATTCCCTTATCTCTCAATTTTTTGATAAGAATTTTATGGTTTACTATATCGAAGGCTTTAATGAAATCTGTATATACAGCATGTACATGGGACCCTTCTTCCAATGATTCTAAGAGAAAATCTGTAAATGTAAGCAAGTTTAATTCAGAAGAGCGGTGGGAAAGAAATCCAAATTGTTGGTCAATGAAGCAATCTTTTAAGCCAGCAGACAAGTAGTCACAAATTAAACTTTCGAATACTTTGGGAATACAACACAAGATGCTGATATGCCTGTAATTATCGACCAGAGAATTATCACCTGATTTTAGTATGGAAGTTATGAAACTTGATTTTCAATAGGATGAAAAAGTTCCAGTTTTAAGGGACAGGTGAAAAATAGTATATTAAGCGGTTTAGAAAGTATGAAGCTACAATGTTTAATAAGGTATGGTGAGAGACCATCCGGACCAGATCCTTTGCTCATATCCAAAGTTGATAGCTTTTCATAAATTGATGAGATTGATATATTAAACTGGGAAAGATTTGTGTCCCCAAAAGGTAACGAGTCTTCCAGGACACAGTCTCTGTCACTATATATTCTTGAGAAGTATTCTGCAAACAAGTTGAGAATATCCCCTCCAACAGAACAACTTACATCACCGAAGTGCATAACCGACGGTATATAGCTTCTTTCCTTTTTGCTATTAACAAACTTCCAAAAATTTTTAACATTGTTTCTAAGAGACGATTCAGTTAAAGCTATATAATTCTAGTTACATTATTTTTTTAAAGATTTACACTTCGTTCTTAAAATTTATTGTAGTCAGAATAAAACCCAGATTTAAGATATTTCTTACGTGCTTTCTTTTTTTCAATTATTATTTCTTTAAGTTCTTGGGAAAACCAAATAGGAAATCTATTAGCTGAATATTTTTTTAAAGGAACAAAAATATCAACTGTTAAATAAACAATATCATAAAATACATTAACCATATCATTAAGTGATTTGTTATTAAATAACTTGACCCCTTCGAACTGGGATAAAAAATCAATCACTGCATTCACGTGCATTGTTTGAAAGTCTCTATAGAAGCCATCGCCTTGAGACCAGATTCGTTATAATGAACAGATTCACACTGTATAGAAAAGGAGAGGGGTGGATGATAAAGGTCTATTGGCAGTAGACCATTTTCGGCCTCAACTACCATAATATCTCTATCTTGCAAGAACACTAAGTCCAAACAGCCATTGTTAACATTTCTGACCGTGTTTATCTGGAAAAGGTTATGATAGGAGCATAGATGAGATAGTACCTGAATGGATTTAATTTCATTTTGTGTGCATCATGCTGAGGGGGTCGCCACTGAAGCTAATTTTCTCTTGGTCCACAGACTGTTGGGTAAGTTAGTCATAGTCACCCAAGACACACAATTTGTGATCAGGATATTCTTCAGATAGTCTTTCCAGGTTTTCTCCAAATTCTGCATGGGCAGTAAGCTGTGGCAAGAATGAATTTGTTTTTATTCAATGCATTTGGTTTGCTGGTAATATTTTGAGTAATCGTTTTACAGGCTGCTATCAGAACTCCGCCCCCTCTTGCAAAGCTACTAGTGTCAGTGGATCTATCCTTGCCGTATACATTATAGTTAAACATCTGGAGCTCCGCACTGTCTATGTCATTCGTCAACCATGTTTCACTGAAAACTAGATATCATAAAGAGAGTATGAAGCATTCTCAAAAAAAAGTTGAAGCTTTGTACGCAGGCCCCTAACATTGTGGAAATATATCAAGTGATAGATGAATTGTTTTGGAAAGTCATATTTAGTTTTTTTAACGAGTTTAGGAGTACCATTCACATACATTAGAATAAGGTCAGGTTCACCATTTCGCTGTCTCTCCTTCAGCTCGTTCTTAAGAGCATTTGCTTCAGCACGCTCCTCTGTTGTAAGGTCAGCCTCCAAGAATATTTTTAGGCTTCGGTCTATGTTACTCTTGCTATTCAACACCCTGTGCACCAGTTCAGCAGACTCAAGTGCCAGCCGCAAAGACTGATGGCCATTCTTGTTACGCTTTTCAATTCTCATTGCACTGACAACATTTATGGGTGAACCAATAAGATCTGTTAAGTCATCCACTCCATTGTTCTCAGGAACATGAAACAACATCAAATTACAGGACTTCATCTGCCTCTCTGACACCTCACGAAGGACCTTGCCATGAACAACCGCTGCGCTGTATCCACTTTCACCAGCTTTTACAGAAGTAGTAGAAGTGGTTTCTTTAATGATGCTAAGGTCCCTTTTTATGTCCTCAAAAACAGTCTCAAAGCTGGTCTTTAAGCTCTTAACTTCAAAGCTGATCACACGGATTTGTTCCTCAAAGTCATCTATTCTGTGAGTGCTGGCAATTTTAACTTCACTTAATGTATTTTCTAGGGCAGTGACGAGATTGTTTAGACTAAGTGCGTCTTTAATCCCTGGTATGCAACCACTGCACAGGTAAGGAATGGTTCGGGTAAACAAGATCAGGCACCTTATCTCAGTGGAACTAATCCCAGTACAACCCCTGCATAATACCTTCCTGCAAAAGTCTCAAGGGTAGCCAAATACCTCGCCTGCATTCTTTGGCTCCTTAAAAACGCAGTCTGTAGGTCACTACTTGTAGCATGCGGCAGGCATTTTGAGCTTATATTTTGATTTCTCACAATATATTATTTTTGTTTATATAATAGTGTTTTAGCGAAGCCCCTGTTGTTATGATATTTGATTTCATTTTCTTGTAATATTTGTTTAGATGAATTTAATTTAATATTTATTATAATTTACTTCTAATGGGCACGACCCGTGAATAATTAAATATGACGAATTTGTGAAATATGTAAAGAAATAAATGCACAGATATTACTTAATAGATGGAAGGAGTGCCTAATTTATTGCCATAATTGTTTCAGGTGGTAGAAATCCTAGCATTGCTGGGTCTAGATCAGAGTCATCACACTCTCACTTCTCGCCTGTCGGGAGGTCAGCGCAAGAGATTGGCGGTTGCGTTAGAACTCTTGAGTAACCCGCCGATCTTGTTCTTAGATGAGCCCACTACGTAAGTGATCTATTTGTTATTTTCAAGCACCATAATTTGAATGAAATCCTCATCCATTTCCGCCTTAAGTTGGACTTGTTCGTTGTAAAAAAAAAATAAGACAAATATTTTGAACTAATACCATTCCGTGGTTTGCTCGGTTGCTACATCGGTTACGAGAAACCACATTTGAAAATCTCCCATAAACTTATGCAAAAGATCTTTTAAATTAATTTCCCAACCGGCAATTAAAAGTAATTTAAACAAGCGTTTGCCGTTGTAAAGGTAGTTCTTATTTTTATAACCGTGTTTATGTAATTATGTGGGATTAATCCACAATATTTGGGGTCATTACCTGACAGTAATTTGTTATCGTATGACCATAACCCGTAAAGATCCGTTTGTGTTTCATAAAGGGTATAACGAACCTACTCAGTACTCATTTTTATGATAAAAATATATTATTATAATTACACAATTATTGGCTAATTGAGGCATTCTATCACTGCAATTATATTTATTTTATTAATGTAAATTGATTTATTAGACGAAATAAGGTCCTGCCAAGGAGGGGATATAGACTAATGTTAGTTCACTCGAAATATGCTTTTAATTTTTAAGAAAATGAGCAAAAGTTAAAGTTTCCAGAATATCTCAAAAAGCTATTAACTTGTGTAAGTTTGAAACGTATGACGTTCTTTTCTGCAGTACTTTTAACATTAGAATATGCAGCTGCGTGTGTCCATGCAAGCGAAAGAAGCAGTGCTTCTTATTAGATTCTAGGAGCAAAAATCAAAATTCTTGTATTTTTACACGTGTTGTGCAAGTATTGAAATTAGTTTGAATATTCCTTTGTATTTTCGTTAACCTGTACCTCATTTGCAAACGATCAGTCTATACAAAGTGCATTGAACCTTGAACCCCTTTCGCTATTAGGTCATTTACTTTGGTTAATAGCCTGCAAATTTCTAATTACAGCATGAATAAAGCAGCTTTTAAAAGACGTAAAATTGCAACCATCTTCGTCGGATCATCCATATCATATTGAAAAGCTAAAGTTAAACACTCACTAGGGGTTGTGAGAATGAGAACACTGACAAGCTTAAATATTTTTACCGAGACTTTCACTTAGTGATTTTGCAATATTTCAAAGAGTTTTTCTCACCGCGTGTATTATTGCAGGGGCCTTGACAGTGCTTCGTGCAGCCATTGCGTTTATCTCTTCAAGAGACTGGCCCAGGAGGGACGGACCATTGTATGTACCATTCACCAACCTTCCGGTAAGTAAATGTCATTAATAATGTTAATTTGTTATTAATATGCAACAGTTCTTTTATCTAACTTGAGCTCCTAATATATGATTTACATAATAATGCAGGAAAGTACGCCGCAAGATTAACGTGATAGACGGTTTCGATTTATAGCTTCCGAAATTTAGTCTAAGTGCAAAGTCAGTTAAAAGTCTTTATAGCTAGAAAGTTTGAACCGTAGAAGTCAGTTAAGAGTTTTTAGAGCTGGGAAATTTACCACGTAAAAGTCAGTTAAGGGTCTTTATAGCTAGACAGTTTAAATGTAGAAGTCAGTGAAGAGTCTTTATAGCTAGACATTTTGAAACGTAGAAGTCAGTTAAGAATCTTTATAACAAACTAGCAAATTTAAAACGTGTTTATGATGTACTGAATGAATGCAGATCAAATGGTATAGAAATAGGAGTACATATATTACAAAAAGAATAATACGCGAACAGAAGGTGCCAAAGAAAACGAACAAGCCTAGAGTTCTACTGCCAGAATAGCGGAAGACTTCGCACTAGAATCAACGATTTCCAACGTGGTGTCTATCTATCTGGTTACTCTGTGATCATTCTACTTGAGACTTGGCTTAATGATAGTTTTTCTAATAGTGAAGTCATGGTGCTGGGATATAGCATATACCGAACTGATCAAGGTCAAGAGGTGGTGGTGTGTTAATAGTCGTCTCATCTGTTCTGAAATCAAAGAGGGTGGCAGTTTGTATGGATGCCATTGAGCACACTTCTGTTGAGGCTAAGGCGGAAAAAAGTCATTCATTATTGGTGGAGTATCTGCTTCATCTTCTTCAGCAGCTTAATTCGCCCGTCATCGTGCGAACGCCTCACTTAACTTCTGCCAGTCCTTTCTGTTGCCGGCTCTTCTCAGTCAGTCATGTCCCGCCAATCTCTTTATGTCATCTGACCATCTTGTTTGACGTATTCCTCTACTTCTCTAGTTCTCCCAAGGCCTCCCGTTCCACTTAAATGTACATATTCTTTCTACTCTGTCTTTGACTTTTGTTCTTCTTCTTATTTCTATATTGGTGATGTGGTCTTGAAGATTGATGTTTAGGATTCGTCTTTCCATGGCTCGCTGTGTCGTTTGAGGCTTATGGATAATGTTTTTGTTGAGCGCCCAGGTCTCTGTTCCGTAGGTGAGCACCGGCAGAACATACTGGTTGAAAACTTGCGATTTTATCGTATTCGGCATGTCGGACTTAAAAATGTCTTGCATTTTGCCAAACGCTGATCATCCCAAGGATATTCTTCGAGCTAGAGCTGCGGTCAAGTTGTTTTTTGCTAACTCGATATTCTGACCTAGATATATAAAACTCTGGACTCTTTCAATCTGTTGGTTGTTTAGGATTATCTGCTGATTTTGATGTGCGTCATTGGTTGAATATTTAGTTTTATTAATTTTGATGATTTTTAAACCTATTTGTTCTGATTTTTCGTTTAGTTCTTCAATCATACTCTGTAGATCCCTTTGGTTTTCAGCTATCAGCGTGATGTCGTCAGCAAATCTGACATGATTTAGCCTTTCGCCGTCTATTAGGATTCCTTTGTTCTGCCATCATATCTTCTAGAGCCAGGGTAAATAGTTTGGGATAGATCGAGTCTCCTTGTCTTCTTACTCCATGTTTTATCTTTATTTTATTTGTTTTTTCTTGTGTTGAAGGCCTTCTCGTAGTCTATCATTGACATTCAGAGTGTTATATTGTATTCACTTGCTATGGACTATGGACAACCAAGCAATAGTTCAGTAGTCTTAGGATCTGAGCCATCATAGATTGCCTCCATACTTTATCATTTCCACCATAATGCCATCTTCCCCAGGTGCTTTTTTGTTGGGCATGTATTTAAGAGCGTTTTCTATTTCGGTCGTCGTTATTTCAGTAATATCTTCTTTTTCTGGTGGAGGTGTTTCCACTGTTCTTGTTATTTCTTCCACCTCAGTAATCTCTTTCCCGTCGTCATTTAATAACTTTGTTATTTGTTGTTTTTCTTCCTTCATTTTTGTCTTTAGTTGTTTTAGACTTGTATGTGCTTTCAGGGTTTCTTTTATCCTCATATTTTTATATTTTCTGTTATCTTCTCTTACTTTTTCCTTATAGTTTTGTTTAGTTGGGATATAGTATATTTGTTATTTGTTCGATCCTTTAGTCTCCTTGTTCGTTCTTTAATTAATTGTTGAGTTTCCTGACTTAGTTTGTGGTTCGTGGCTTTTTTATTCAGTATTATCGCTTGAGCTGCTTTCAGTAGGTTTTTTGTTATTTCTATGTTTATGGTGTCTATGTCTCTAATTATTGTGTATTTTGTCTTGTTTTTCAAGGCTTCGTTAATGTTTTCGGTAAAATGTTTCCATTTCTTCTTCTTCTTTGTGTTGTAGTAGGAGCGTACACTAGTATTATTTTGCATATGTATATTTTGTTTATTTTTACCCTACGTAACTAACCCACGGTCTCTAAGACCGACCGAATCTGAAAATGCCGAGAACTTCCGATCCATCCCGACCGAAAGGCTGTGTGTCGCGGTAGCTTTCTGCCTAAATGCTTCGATTTCAGTGTATCAACAGTTTTAGCGAAGCGTGTATATTTATTCCGTTAGAGACAAAGTTGGTCCGTCAGACCGAGGTTAGTAAACTTGTAATAAATATTTAAAATATATATATTTGGTTTTTTTATTATTATTCATGTTAGAATTTTGATCCGAGCTCTCGTTTAGCCAGAAATCGCGAAAACCAGCGCGATTTCTATATAGCCCCCAAAACCCCCCTTAAAGGTGAACCCCGGCATCCCCGATACAATTCCAGGTAGCCCCCCACGTGGTACATCTACCATGAAAATATGGACCTTGCAGGTCATCGCCTTATACCGGAACCTACCGGTTAAAAACCGCGCGGGCGCCTATTCCACCGATTTAAGTGCTGATCTGGGGTTATATTTCAAGGGATGAAAGGAAACGATTCAACTTTAAAAATTATCGATTATTTTCGGCTCCTACCGCGGAACCTATCGACGATAGGTTCCCGCCGAGGTCAAATTCGAACTGGGCGTCGTCAAACATACCCCTATGCCGAATTTTGACCCTACTGGTCGAACGACAGCAAGAGGTCCTATTTAGGAGCCCCTATGAGACTTAGCGACTTAATGTTTTAGGTGGGGGTTCGGACCGATGCCCTCCATCCCCCTGCCGAATACGAACTCGCCAGCTCGAAATTTAGGTCAAAAAAGCCGGTAGGAGCCGAATTTCCGGTAGGCTCCAAATACGAAAAAAACCGTCTCCTAAATGTAAAATTACCTACGAAAGCGTTTTTCTTCGAAATAATATTTAGGGGTCCAAAACCACGATTTTTCACTTTTGGAATTTATGGGGCGAGCGTTCTCGAAATAGGAGCCGCGGATCGAAAATCGTCCGGAGTACTTTTTTTTTAAGTCCAATCCGTACGGAGGACATTTTTTGTGTCTCGTTCCGAAAAAAAAAACTTTTACCTTGCCGGCTCCTACCGCGGAACCTATCTGAGGTAGGGTCCCGCCGAGGTCAGATTCGAACTCGGCGTCTTCGACGAACTTCCCTCTGTCTCTACAGGATCACTTCGGCCTGTGGCAAAGCTGTTTGATAGCATGGTTTATGATCAGCTTGCTTGGAGATGTAGAGGAATGATTAGTGAGAGCCAGTTTGGCTTCGCATATAGGAGATTAACCACTGATAATTTGGTGATGTATAAGGTAGATCTAGAGCCTTTGAGAAGAAACTTCAGGTTGACTTCGTCTATTCTGACTTCTCGAAGGCTTTCGACAGGGTGAATTTTGAGTTGTCATCGGCAAAACTGCGGGCTATGGGGTGTGATCCATCACTCATTGCATGGTTGAAGAGTTTTCTTGATGGTAGGTTGCAGAAGGTTAAAATTAAATATTTTGTTTCCACTCCAATTACTGTTCAATCTCTTCTTGAACGATATAGCAAGTATGATCCAACATTCAACGGTCAGCATGTTTGCAGATGATCTCAAGATGCACAGGGTGATTGAGTGGTGGGAGGACTCAGTGAGACTCCAGAGTGATTTGAACGTTCTTAGGGAGTGGTCACAGACCAATAACGTGACGTTGAACGTCAAGAGGTGTTGTTATATAAGCTTTTTCAGATGCTATAAAAAGATCAATTCCGAATATAAAATCAATAACGAGAATCTTCAATGTGTGGAGGTTGTCAGGGACCTTGAAATATGGTTTGATGAAAAGCTGTATTTTGCAGAGCATGTGTCTAAGATTTGCTTGAGAGATTTGAGCACTGAAAAGAATTCCGAGGGCAACAGACTAAAACAAATTTAGGGAAAGTCTGGTAATGTCCATGGGAACTTTAGGGCAGGCTATTTCATCAAAACAAGAACTAGAAATTGAGGTGGTAACAGCATAATCATCGACTCCTATGAACAAGCGTGCCCACTTAAGAAAGCGAGCGCCAAGAGGCTGCCTTGGTGAAGTGATACTCTGGACCGTCTTAAAAAAGACGTAAGAAGATCACATCGCCACGCTTTCAGGGAAGGGCGGCAGGAGCTCTGGGATGTGTATCTCGAAGCCAGAAGGAAATTTAAAATCGACGTTCAACGCAGCAAAAGAGACAGCTGGAGGAAATTCTGTGGATGGAGTCTTTCTCGGACTCAACGCGTCTGCTTAAGCTGCTGGGCTCGGAAAGACAAAAAGAGGTTGGCTCTCTGAAAACAGGCGAACAATGGACGGCGAACAGAGACGAAACGATAGAGCTTCTTCTAAAAACCCACTTCCCCGGAGAGGTACAGACTACCAACTGGGACGAGGAACCAGAGCCAGAGATGGACTGGAACCCTGCCCGCAGTGCGGTGACTGAGGAATCCATAACTTGGGCAGTGGGGGAGTTCAGTCCATATAAGGCAGGAGGGCCGGATGGAATTATACCCATGATGCTGCAGGCGGGCCTTGACACGTTACTCCCTTACTTAAAGAGAGTATTCGAGGCCAGCGTAGCACTAGGGTACGTTCAACAAGCTTGGAGAGCAGCGGATGTCGTCTTCATCCCCAAGGCAGGGAAGAAAGACTATTCCCATCCCAAATCCTTTAGGCCTATAAGTCTAACTTCATTTTTAATGAAGACAATGGAAAAATGATTGACAAGTTCATCATGGAAGAGATCCTAACTGATTCTCCTCTACATAATAATCAGCACGCCTACAGAAGGGGGAAGTCGACTGAAACCGCTCTCCATTCTGTAGTTAGAAGGGCTGAAAAGGCAATAGAAAACAAAGAAATGGCGCTAGCGCTCTTCTTTGACCTAGCCCTTCAGGCCAAGAGAACACCAGTTCATTTGGTCAAGTGGGTAAAAACGGCACTGGAAGACCGAAAGATTAGCGCCACGCTGAGAGAAGTTCGCGTCGAAGCCGGGGTAAGAGGGGGTTGCCCACAAGGCAGCTGCCTCTCGCCACCGGCTAGTAATGATCACGGGCAAGTTCGTGAGACCGGTCTGCGAGCGTATGCAGGTGGCGTGTCGGATAGTTCAAGGTTGGTGTGAGGAGAATGGTCTCTCAGTAAACCCAGGGAAGACCGAACTCATTCTCTTCACAAGGAAACGAAATCTAACAGGTTATATACATCCCATACTCTACCAGAGGAGACTGAGCCTAAGTCAACAATTCAAATATTTGGGAGTTATTTTAGACAGCAAATTGACGTGGAAGGCACACGTTGAACAGGTGGTGAATAAGACAACCGCGATTATATGGCAACTAAGGAGAACGGTAGGTAGGAAGTGGGGTTTAAAACCTTACATACTCCAGTGGCTGTACACTGCTGTGATAAGACCGAGGATTTCCTATGGATCCGTGGTCTGGTGGCCAGCGGTGGCCAGAGCCACTAATGCCCAGAAACTGGCCAGACTGCAAAGGCTGGCTTGTTTGGGTATTACCGGAGCTTTGAGAACAACTCCCGGAGCAGCACTGAACATCATCCTGGGGCTGCCGGACCTCCCGATCTGGATTGAGAGAGAGGCAATGGCGGCTCAGAAAAGGATGATCGACAGCGGCCTATGGCGAACGGACTACACAGGGAAAGGCCATACAACTATTGCCGCCAAAATGAGTAGGGATCTACCCATCATTGCGACCAAAGGCAATATTCCAGATGGCAGATTAAGACTGAGAAGAAATTTCCAAGTGGAATTTCCATCAAGGGAAGTGTGGCTGTCAGGCCAGGTACGTAACGCAGAGCGGCGTACACGCATGGTACACTGACGGCTCAAGGATGGCTAATACACAGTCATCCGGAGCCGGTGTATACCTAGACAACACTAAATCAGGAGAAAGCACTTCGCTGGGGAGATATGCCACTGTTTTCCAGGCGGAGGTGTTATCTATTTTGAAAGTAGCAACCAAGGCGGAGGTAACAGAAGGTGTAGAGAGTATATATATTTACTCGGACAGTCAAGCCGCTCTCAGGGCGTTCCAAAGACCCAGAGCAAGCTGTAAGCTAGTTCAGGAATGTAGAGACGCCCTAGATAGATTGGCTGTGCGCAAAGAAGTAAGACTCAGATGGGTTCCAGGGCACAGTGGCATCGAGGGCAACGAACGTGCCGATGAATTGGCAAGACAAGGCTCAATGAGCTACCTCGTCGGTCCAGAACCTGGTATGGGCTTAAGTAAGAGGCAAATTTCTCAGGAACTAAATAACTGGGCCTGGAACCAGACAAAGCATAATTGGAGATGAAAAGCAGGATGCAGACAAGCCAAGGAAATGATTCTAAATCCTGACGGATCCAGAGCAAGGCGACTGCTAAAAAAGAGCCGAGAGGACATCAGGAACTTGGTAGGTATTCTGACTGGGCATGGAAGCCTAAACAGACATCTGCACCTTGTCGGCGTGAGGGACACTCTGCCCGAACTGCGGGACGGGGGAGGAGTCCTCATACCACTATATATGAATTTGTGATAGGTGGAGTCGCCTAAGGAGGAAGATACTGGGAGCACCAACACTTGCTCAGGGAGATCTAAAGGATCTGGACTGGGAGGACGTCCTCACCTTTATCAAGGTGACGGGCCGTTTCAGTGCGGGCCGGGTGTTGAAAGTACCAAGGTTGGGGAGGGCGGATCGGGGACGGTGAAAAGGGACTTATAGGCCTACTTACCGGGCTTCGCCCCCCCACCCTTACTACTACTACTACTACTACTACTACATATGATAAGATGAGAATATACTGGGTGTCCCATTTACACAAATATAATTTTATGTCAGAAATCTTGTATTTTAATTTAAGCCGCTTCGAGATTCTACGGGAAAAAAATCGTTATTATTTTGGATTTATGAATCACACATGTATAGCTAAAATGGCTCGCCCTGTTGAATCCTCGTTGTATAATCCTGTATAATAAAATATATGTAACTTATTTAGTATCGAAGGGTACAGGGGAAAAACGAGCTAAGTCACATTTTTTATGGGAAACTTTTTATTATTGATTTCACAGAAAATTTTATTTTTGATAAAAGTTGGTGTTTGAAAAAAAAAAGTTATTTTGGCAATGCTAAATTAAGGATGAGTTATACAGGGTACTTAAAAATACAAAAATGATGGTTAAAAAAACAGAAAAAATAAAGCTCCTATTAAGATAAAAATAAAAGTCAAATACCATTTTTTCCGACCCGGTAGCCATTGAGGGTATAGGGAAATTAAGGATGGAAATAGTCATTTTTTGCACTTAGAGCAGTTTAGGGGTAATTTGTTTCCTTCACACCACTCAGAGCCTCTATTTATATCCTCCTTAAGACAATCCTCCAGGCAATTTATGATGCAAAAAAGTTTCAAATCATCCGCGAATAAAAGACAATTGCATTCAACAAGCTCCACAATATCATTGATAAAGTAAACTGAATAGCATTGGGGCTAAGTTACTGCCCTGGGGTGCATCATTTGACGCTAAGTAAAACGCTGATTCAAAACCATTATATTCAACTAACATATGTTAGATACTATCTACAACTTTCGGCTACATGAAATCACTATCTCCATATAGGTATATAAAAACTAGTATTTCGTAATTAGTTTATTTCGGTTTTCTGTATCTATCAATCGATCAGCCAAATATCACGAACTTGACATTTATCCTAGTCATTGCCTCGTTACAAATCGCGACATTAAACTAGTTCTTGTGCATTTAAAATAATTTCGTCATAGGGCAAAAA
>MU185370.1:99967-122350 GCA_016904865.1 Pissodes strobi
CCTCTTCTTTGCTGTCTGGATCTGGTTCCAAGGATCATCATAAAGAGGCGTAAATCTTGATTATCTGTCTCTTCATCTGCTTTGTTCTCTGGACCTGGCTCGAAGGATCATGCATAAGATGGCATAAATCTTGATTATTTTGTTCTTATTCTGTTTTGTTGCATAAATTCCTTAAATATCTGTATCTTAGTTTATTTTTTTCCTTGGATCGGGCCGCTGGACCATGCATAAGAGGGCGAAAATCCCATGATTGTCTTTGTTTTTTTTTATTTTATGACAATGATCAAGGGGGCATAAATCCTTTGATTATATGCCTCTTCCTCTTATTGACTCACGTCAGCAGTAAGTCTGCCTTCTCAAATTTGGTTTCATGAGACATTCATGCTGTACACCGTGGAGAGGGATCTGCATTCTGCACCGACTTCTCTAGGATGGATCTTAATTTACTTGGTGCCAAGCTGAGAGCAATTGATTTTGATGAGCGGCCAGTGAGGTGAATCCAGAGTGTATTGGTGGGACGAATACAGAGGGTTACAAACCCTGGGCACACAGATTCAAAATTTCCAATTTTTAACCCTCTATGTTAGTCCCACAAATACACTCTGGATTCACCTCACTGACCGCTCATCAAAATCAATTGCTCTGAGCTTGTCAACGAGTATTGTTCAGCCTGTTTCTTTGCGATATTAAAAATTAACTTGGGGACTGTGAGTACTACTTTATGCTCATGATCTCAAAATATTTAGAATTATTGATGATGAAACCGATTTCACATTGCTCCAGTGCTCTTAAGCAGCTTCTTCACGTTGGTCGAAGCTCAATGGATTGCCCCTAAATGCTGACAATTGCTTAAACACAAGAAAAGAACTGTGAGAACAAAATGTTGTCAACTTGGTTAAAGATTTGGGGATTTATCTTGACATCACAACAGGAGTTCTCAGGATCGATAAAGACCTGTCGGTGAGCTAACTCTATTGCCCCTTAGCTAGATGCCATTTGGAGTACGCATCAGTTGTGTGGTCACCCTTTTACCAACGTAAGTTTCTAAAATATTGTACTTACAAGCTTGCTGCTGCGGATGAACTTGATATATACATGCCATATTGACTGCCTTCATCTTCTCGGTCAAATAGCTCTTAAAATACCATCCCCGAGCTTTTAGGAAGTGTGAAATCTTTTCCCTCGTTAAGACTAATTATAAGTATATAGCAGGATAATAATTATGGTTCTCATTTTCCTCTTCTGAGATTGATCCAGATTTAATAAATCCCGTTGCACTATTTTGCAGTTAAAGCTGTGACTTCAGAATGCTTGGACATAGCTTTCTGATGTATTTTTTAACACCCCCAAAGCGATTTTTAGACTGCAAAAATGGTCGAAAAAAATTTTCGACAATATTTTTGTATCTAATGAATGAAAAATGTTCATAGGACGTGACAAAAACGATTTATAAAAATAATAATGGAAACTTAATATAATGAGCTGAACTCATGTATTTTTATCATAACTGATATGAAGACATTAACTTCGGTATGGAAATATATTCGCAATGACATGACCTCAATGCTAGATTACGAAATATCTTTGCGATGACAAATTCGCTGCCGGTGCACTTTCGACTTCCTAAATATTCACCGCAGATGATTAATAATAATAATAATTGTGAGTCATTTTTTATATCGGGAAAAATGCGAACATGCAACGCAATAAGTGCTCGAAATAGCAACAATAAAACCCAATTACGATCGATAATCGATGTAACCAGTAGTTGCTTCGTTAAAAGGTTAAGTTGTGACTTCTTTTGCGAATAGGTCATACTGGTCATAGACACTTGGAGAAAGCCTTTAAATACTGCAGTCTTGGTGTAACATGTACGTTTTCATACGTCAGTTTATTATAAAATTCCCCATTTTGGCAATGATGCGTTCACAATCTATAGCCAATTTTAAAGCACCTAAAACTAGTCTCAACCTTTAAATAAATGGGAAGCTTGTTAAATGCCGGATCCCTCTCAATAGCCCTGAGCCTGTGAGCTGAGTTGTTCAGGCTCATGCCAGCATTTCTGGTGTCCTTAAATTGCTCAATAAATTTGGCACCGCATGAATGACAAAATGATGTCCAGGTTTTCAGGTATCTGACAGTCATGCTTCCACA
The DNA here is from genome assembly GCA_016904865.1 of Pissodes strobi. Lineage (NCBI taxonomy): Eukaryota > Metazoa > Arthropoda > Insecta > Coleoptera > Curculionidae > Pissodes > Pissodes strobi. The sequence continues at coordinate 102,122 of MU185370.1, forward strand.
TAACTATCCTCAACTTCGCTAAGAACCAACAAGATACTATGGAATGTGGAACAGTTCAAAGTTACGGGGGATCTCGAGGAGCGACATGGAGCATAATACGGGACACCAGCTCGGGATAGTTAATCATGTCACTGAGCAACTTGAAGAGGTAGCAAAGATCATATAAAAGATGTCTGTGCTACAAAGTGCGCATGTTGAGCCTGGACCAGAGACCAGATCAATCGCTCTGATGCCTGAATCCTCTTGAGTGAGTCAGTCGGATGCTGAACGGACCATAGAACAGTAAAGTGTTAGCCCAAATATTATGGTAATCCTAAGACTGATCCTTGTAATGTGTTCGGCAAATCTAAGATTCTCAGGAACATCTCAAGATCCTTCATTTCTTTGACATTATTGATACTGTAGAGTAGTAGTTGTTGAATAAATAAATAAATAAATTAAGGATGTTTAGGGCATTAACAGTACTAATTTTATAGCAGGTATTTGAATAAGATCTTTCAACGAAATAATCTTCATCTTTCGTTTCAGTTCCTCTAGAAATGAAAATACTAACTCGGGAGCATTTCAACAGGTGGTACAAGCTGACTCCGTACCTCCTGTCTGTGATATTAATTGAGATACCCTTTCAAGTAAGTAAAATATTATTTCTAGTAGTCCTAGTCTAGTTTATATAATATCAATGAAATAGGTTTTTCATTTTAACACAAGGGAAGAATAATGTAGTTATTATGCTACAGAGCAGGGGACTTGGTAGTATTTTTTCTTGAAGGACCATAGTTCACGCTGAACCATAACAATGAAAATACAGAGTTTAGAGTATCACTCTGGGTATTGGTTTTATACTCACTGAGTTTTTTAAGCAGTTTGAATACAGGGAAAACCTAAAAAAAAGTATTTTTAAGTTCAATACAATACAATATGTAACAGATCTTTGTTTTAATCGGCTCTAGGGAAAAACAATGTATCTTCGGAACAGGGTACTTTCCACCTCGTGCTTCTTTTGAAAGCTGCGCAACTTTTAGTGATTGCTTGGATGGACTCTGTGAAGAACTTCCTCACTGTAGGATTTGTTTATTGGGAGATTTCAACCTGCCTCACAGCATTTGGTCCACTGAGGAATTTTGCTCTGTTGCCTCAGCAAGGGCTCCTGCTCCACCCAATGAAGTTGAAACCTTGGAAGTGCTGACAAATATGTGTTCTCTCCACAGCTTATTTCAAGTCAACCATATATTAAATGAGACGAATTCTCTGCTGGACCTGGTACTCGTGACAGATAAAGATTTTGAGATCTATTTGGCTGAGTAGCAGAATGTGCTGCCGGTTGACAAGTATCATTCTCAGTTATCATTTCCTCTTAAACTAACCTCAAGTGAGAGAAATAGGGAACTCGTGGGCAACGGGTTTCATAGGGACTTTAAATTAGTTGATTATAATTCTGTCTCAATGTTTTATGTCCGGTTTCGTTTGGGAAAATTTGTTCTTGAATAAATCTCTCAATGGTATGATTAACAATTTTTACGAGGTATTGTACTTATGTATAAACCGTTTTGTACCATTAAAAAGGTATCATTATCATCATTATTTGAATTACAATAGCAGGCGGTTGTCAAACTGATGAAGCCGTTGTTACATTATCACACTTATAAATGGTTATGAAAATTCTATCTCATGCACTGTAGTGAATCAGTCTCTGTGAATCTTTCTTTAGTTCTCTGTCGACCCGATTTTTGAAGATAATAGTGTTTGGTGCCGACACGGTATCTTGACCCAGCGAGATTCAGGAATGCACTATAGGGTTCACCAAGAAGTTTTTCCTTGGCAGTCTTGCTGACCTCTCCTTTTCAAGCTTCTTGGAGTGTCCTCGAAGATGAAGATTGAGCTTATGTGGAAAATGTCTGTCAATTTACACTGATAGTAACCACTTGTTATTTTGAAAGTCTCAATCAAATCACCTCTGTGCCTTCTTTCTTTAAGAGATTTAAATTTTAGTAGTCTAAAGGAATTTTTGTCACTCTGTGCTGGACTCTTTCAAGTTGTTCTATATCCTTAATATAATACGGATGCCATACGGTAAAAGCATATTCTATTTTGGGACTCATATAACTTTTGTACAGGGTACATGTCATTGTTATGGAATGGTCTCTAAAGGCATGGTTTATTAGATATATGAAGGAATTTGCTTTTTTGGTTATTCTAGTTATGTGAGTCATCCATTTTCAGTCTGTGGTTACTAAAACTCCTAGATCGTTTTGCTCATTAACTTATGTCAATGTAGAACTGTTTAGAATATAGTCTTTATTTGGGATATTCGGGCCGATTCTTAGAACATGTACATTTTGTGGCATTCAACTTCATACCCCATGTTTTTGACCATTTTTCAATAGTCTGTAAATCCGTCTGAAGTATATCTGCGGTTATAGTGGTGTTTGCATATATTTTACAATCATCTGCAAACATTTTAATGGTTGTTTGGATATGATCAACCAGATCAAAACGGTATATTATGAATAGCACTGGACCAATCACCGAACCTTGAACCACGCCACTGCTCACCCTATGGGCACTAGAAAGTTCTCCATTAACTCTCACCTGGTAAAATCTATCATCTAGCAGATCTTTGATCAAGGCAAGCAACTTTCTTCTAACTCCGAAGTGCTAAAGTTTTTTTGAATAGTAGGTTGTGTGGGACTTTATCGATTGCTTTTTTGTAGTCTAAATAAATGACATCTGTTGGTAGGCCATTGTCATGGTGGTTTGTCCAGTCGCTGAGACACTCCAAAAGGTTGGTAGTGGTCGAACGTCTTGGTAGAAATCAGTGTTGAGCTGAGGGAATGAGATTTAGTTCCTGATAGAAATATTTCCTTTACTATTATTTTCTCCATACATTTTAGGGGGTTACAGGTAAGACTAATAGGGCGATAATTTTCCGGTCTATGTCTATCACCTTTCTTATACAGTGGCGTGACGATTGAATATTTCCAGGGTGTTGGAATTTTAGAATGATCATATATTCCTGCATTACTTCTGCAAGCAAACGACTAATTGTGGTGCTACAGTTTTGTAGTAAAACTGTTGGAATTTCGTCAGGCCCTGGGCTGGTATTTTTCATACATTTGAGAGCTTGTTCTATTTTGTCATTTGTAAATTGAATTATGTCAATAATTGATCTCTCCACTCTATTCCCAATATTCCCATGTGAAGCTGGAATAGGGTATACTTTACTTGTAAAGGCTGTGTCGAACTGTTCCGCAAATTTCTCTGTCAAGACTGCACCATTCAAAAACTGCTGAGTTGTTGGATCTTTCAGAGTTATGGTTGATACTTTGGAGTTTAAGTTTCGGCTAATGTATTTGAACAGTCTCTCTGGTGAATCCGCATTTGCAAGGGCGTTCTCATATTTCCTCCGGCCTTCAAATAACTTTTGCTTAGTCTTGTTATTCTGTATCATGTAAGCTTGATATTTGTCTGGTGTTTTGTTTATTTTATATTTATCCCATAGTCTACGCTTTTTGTCTATTTCTCTAAACAAATACTGATTTATCCATGGTTTTTGTTGATTATTTTTTACAGACTTGGCCGGTATATATTTGCTGTACTGCACCCTTTATAACACACTGGAAGTCTTCAAACAGTGTCCTATTGGCTGGAGTCCAATGAAGTTATTTATTTCCTCATAGTTGGTAGTGTTAAAATTTCTTCTAGTTATTCTCTGTGTTTGTTTGAGTGGAATTTTTAGTTGGGTTTTATGACAAACATGATCACTTCGACCAATTGGCGGTTCTGCTGACAAATCGAAGATGCTCTTAGGGTCGTTAGTTAAAAAAAGGTCCAAAACTGAGCTCTGGTTATTTTTGTATCTTGTCATCATTATCATGTCTAGAAATTCCTGCGTCTTCTTTCCGGGTGCACAATTGTTTGATTGTCCCAGTTTATGTTCGGGTAGTTTAAGTTTCCCACAACGAGAGTCGGGTGTTTTGAAGTGTAGGCACTCTTTATGTTGCTTATCATATGCGCATTGGCCTCCTCACTGGCTGTAGCACCAGGCCTATAAATGCATGCAAGGCATATTTTTGTTTGTCCTATTTGGATATCTAGCCAAAATTGCATCTAACGGTGCTTCCTATCCGTGATTCTGAGCAATACTACAGTTTATATTGTATCCACCAATTTGGTTCTTGACTAAAATACGTACACACCCACCCTTCTGGTTCGGGCGGTCCTGCCGATATACTGTGTACCCATTTATGCTAATTAAGCCACTACACATACTCTCCCGCAACCATGTATATGTAAGTAATATGAATGTGGGATCTGAAGACAGAACTCTCACTTTCCATTCTTTGATCTTGTTTACAAATGAGTTTAAATTGGAGTACCAAAACATGACTTCGACCACCCCAGGCGCACTTTCAATTCTTTCAACGATTTTAGGTGTTCCACCAATGTATTTTATAATTAAATTGGATTTACCTTTGGCTGTTTCTCTAGCTCAGTCAGAGTATCTCTTAAGAATTTCCTTTGGGCCTCTGTTTGGTCATTCTTCATATATATACCTGATTGTTCTTCTTCCAGTATTTTTCTACGTTTCAGAGCTTGCAGTGCTTCTTCTTTCGTTGGAAGGATCACCTTCAGTTGCCTTTTCCTGTCTGTGGCCTCTCTACTAAGTCTGGACAACTTCACTGCTTCCGGTAGAACAATATTCATTTTTGAAAACAACATTGTAACTTTCTCTCTATCTTCTATTGCTTTTTCTTGTGGGCTGTTCTTTTTGGGTTCTTCAACACCAAATATTAGAACATTATTTGTGGGACGATGTTCCCTTTCTTTCAATTCAGTTAGAGCTGGTTCGATTGCTGTCTGTGGTATTTGGATTGTCTCTACTTGTTTTTCAAGCTTCTTTAGTGCATCGGCGTAGCTAATTCCTGGTAATTTTTTGTTGACTTGATTTAACTCGTTCTTGATCACTGCTCACTTATCTCTTTCCTAGCCGCTTCATTTTCTTTTTTTCTTCGCTCCATCGAGCCCCTGAGTGACTCTACCTCTATCTTAAGGGCCGCCACAGTTTTGGCCGTGACATCTCCTTGTTCTTTAGTTGCTCTTAGTTCTGTTTCAGTACTCTCCACTCTATGCCGCTTTTGGGGTAGTGTTTTAATAGTTTTCTTGCAATCTAGATAGAAATACAACCTAGCTCGTGATGGGCTTGGAACAACTCTTACTTCATGTGCCATTAGTCCAGTACATTCCCCACAGATCATTTCCTTGCAGAAATCACACGGGTAACCGAACAATTTTCCTTTCTCTTCCCTTAAAACACATTGTTTTTTGCATTTATAGCATGCCTGCAACATCTTAACCTCACTTTTCTTGAAACGCAATATTTTCACTTTATGCACAAAATTTTGGTTTTTCGAGGGGTAAGTTCTCTGTAGGTGTTTATTAGTGACTTAAATGTAGCAACACAAAATTAAAACAAAATGGAATACTTTCAAAACTAAATATCAGCAAAAATACTGTAAACAATTCATTAGTGAGGTTACGGATATTCATATGAATCAAAGAAGTTTCCCATTTGGTTTTCCAATGAACTTAAATCATTAATTATTATAAGCTGTATGTGAACTCAAATGTATATGTTGATTATGTTAATAATTTATGTAATGCAAGAGCTGGGTGTAAGACCCTAAAGAGGCAGGATTACCGAGAATATGTTCAGCTAACTGAGATATCCCTTACCACTAACTTAAAAAATTTCTGGAAGCTTGTAAGCTCCAAAAAGGTAGATTCCAAGTTCTTAATGAACTTTCTTATAAGGGTATCACTGGGTCCTCTGGGGAAGGAATAGTTCGTCTGTTTGCTGAATACTTTTCAGACATGTATAGCAAGACAATATGCTATGTACCCAATGAAGTGATCTTTAATAATTTACATCTAAACAGCTTAACTATTTCTATATCTGACATATACACTAGGCTGCCATGGCTGGACACAGGCAAGAGTCCAGGTCCTGATGGTTTACCCCCCATATTTCTAAACTGTTCAGCTTTTTATTAGCATGCCCCCTTTTCTTTAATTTAATCAATCTTTACATTCAGGAGTTATATAACGCCTATTCACAAAACAGGAGATAGCTCCTAGGTGACCAATTACAGGCTTATCAGCATTTTAAGTACCATTCCAAAGATCTTTGAAAGCCTCATGTGTGATTTTCTAACTTGTTCTCTTCAAGGTCAACTGATTGATGAGCAATTTGGTTTCATTGCCGGCCGTTCCACAGAGCTAAATATTCTATCCCGGTCGTTGGAGGAAGGGTGTCAAGTTTACGCATTGTACACTGACTTCTCTAAGGCCTTCGACAGAGTCAATCAATCACTTGCTAATCCACAAATTGAGGAGGGCAGGGTCGATGCGCCTTTGCTACAATGGCTTTACTCCTATTTGACTGACAGAATACAGGTTGTTCAAGTTCATATGCAGGAGACTTCAATAGTCACCACAGTAATTGGAGATATCGAGAAACCGATAATAACGCCGAACATCTTCTTGGATGGGCAGAACAGCACAACCTCCATCTAGTGTTTGATGCTAAAGAAAGGAACACATTTAAATCTCATATCTGGAATACATTGTCAAATCTTGATTTGGCTTTTGTGTCTACTAACGAGAAATGTCAACCTCTCCCAATATCCAGATGTGTTCTAAAAGAATTTCCCAAGAGCCAGCACCGCCCAGTTATTCTTGAAATGGGCATACAGATCCCCATAATTAAATCGTTCCCAAAACCTAGATGGAACTTTCAAAAAGCGGACTGGAACTCTTTCAAAGCAGACCTAGACAAGTGCCTTGGTTGGATCCCACCTGTAGCCGTCAAATATAACAGATTCGTCGGTGCAGTTATTTCTACTGCTAAGAAACACATCCCGAGGAGCTTGCGCAAAGAGTATATACCGGGACGGTCTGAGCAAAGTGAACAACTTTATCAGGATTTCGTTGATAGTGGTGAACCAGAGATAGCTGATGATCTTCTGAGTTCTCTTGACGCAGCTCAAAGACTAAAATGTATAGAGACCACCACAAATAATGACTTTAAGCATTCGAGCCGTAAGGCCTGGAATCTTCTAAAAAAGCTTGGTGTCAGTCAACCGGTCACCCAAAACCAATCTCCAGTCACAGCGGACAACGTAGCTACCCGAATAGTTGACCTGTCGAGAGCTCCTCAAGACCGCCAGCATACAAAAATAATAAAACGCGAACTAAAGGCGTAAAACAGTCAAGCTCAGAATTACCCGAGCTCTCTGGAGAATTTAGTGTCGATGAGGTGTGTGCGGCGAGTCTCAGCCTAAAAGTAGGAAGATTTGATGGAGTCCACAATGAGTTTCTCATCAACTGTGGTCCCTATGCTAGACAGTGGTTAACAAAATTTTTCACTGACATTCTAAACACGAGTAGACTGTCTAATGAATTTAAAAGAGCAAAAATAATTGCTGTACTAAAACCTGGAAAGCCAAATTCTCGAGCCGACAGCTATAGACCAATATCTCTTCTTAGCTCCTGCTACAAATTCTTGGAAAGACTTATACTGAATAGAATCCAAGACAAATTACTTGCGAACACCCCAATCGAACAAGCTGGATTTAGACCAGGCAGAAGCTGCACAGACCAAGTGATAAGCCTGACAACATTCATTGAATCAGGATACCAGGAATGTCTCAAAAACACGGCTGTGTTCATAGACTTAACAGCTGCCTATGATACAGTCTGGAGAGAAGGTCTGCTCTATAAATTCCTGAGTGTGATCCCCAGTAGAAAGTTTGGTGGTCTCTTGAACAACATGCTCTCTGATCGAAAATTTCAAGTCATTATGAATGGCAAAGTCAGCAGACAGAGAATTCTCAATAATGGCCTTCCTCAGGGCTCCGTAATTGCTCCTGCCCTATTTATTCTGTACATTGCTGATTTTCCTGCAACAACTGCTCATAAATTTGCGTACGCCGATGATTTAGCTATAGCTGTGAAACTTAAATCTCGTGATACAGCAGAGAGAATATTGGAAAAAGATCTCGAAGCTCTAGATACCTATTATAAAAAATGGAGACTAGTTCCAAGTCCCAGCAAAACAGAGTGTTCTTTCTTTCACTTAAATAAATAAACAGGCCAACCATGAGCCTAAAATATTCTGGAAAGGTGAACGCCTTATGTATAACGCGAATCCAAAATACCTGGGTATTACATTGGATAGAACGCTCTCCGTTAAAAAACACCTAGAGAACACGGCTGCAAAAATTCAAACGAGGAATAATATTCTGGAAAAGTTATGCCGAACTTCATGGGGGGCGACTGCCGAAACTCGGCGATGCTCGGCAATGGGTCTCGTCTTTAGCGCGGCTGAATACGGGGCTCCGGTATGGATGAGCAGCCACCATGTTTCTAAAGTGGATGTGCAACTCAACAGGAGCATGCGAATCATAACGGGATGCATAAAATCTACCCCAACCTATTGGCTCCCAACTCTCAGTCACATTATGCCGCCACATATCCCCCGAAGAGAGGCTCTCCTATGAGAATACAAGGAAATAATGGATAACCCAGAGTTGCCTATCCATGACTATATACCCACTGCCTGCCTAACCAGATTAAAATCCAGACATCCGCCAATCAAGACCGCTCAGGCACTGCGGGAAAGGGATTTCAGGGGCCTCCAGGAATGGGAAGCAGGCTGGTGGGAGGATGCGCCCCCAGATGTACTCGATTATGTAAACCAAAAAGAGCCTGCGGGATTCGACTTACCTCGCAAAGTATGGAGGACGGCAAACAGAATTAGAACGGGACACGGTGTCTGCGCAGATATGCTGTATAGGTGGAATAAACAACCCTCGCGCAACTGTGAATGTGGAGCAACCTATGAAACAATAAAACATATATATCAAGACTGCACACTTAGGGCTTACCGGGGACCAATTACGGATATATATTCTCTCCCTCCGACAGCGATTGAATGTATAATGAACTTACCTGTTAGTTTGTGATAGATGTTTGTGGACTTGTTACTTACAAATGCTTTGCTTTTATCTTTTTCTCTATATGTTCTTACACTTATTGTTGTGTGTTGTTAAGGTTTTTAGTTTTAATTTTGTGTTTTTATGATATAAGATCATACCATGTATACTATTGCCATACGCTAAACTAAACTGATCGATTGATATGCCTGTTGTGTCTGGTGTGCCCCAAGGGTCACACTTGGGGCCCCTGTTGTTCATCTTATACATAAATGATATATCACCTTGTTTTCAGCATAGTTTCTTCCTTCTCTTTGCAGACTACTTAAAACTATATCCTAAAGTTAGATCCACAGATGATTGGCTCAGGCTGGATAGACCCATTGTCCGGTGCAACAACAACTGTATGGACTTGTAGGTCAAAAATGCTACTCGATTTGGTTCAATAAAAGCAGGAATAGTGTTGACCACTCCTATTACATCAACAATAACCTTATAGGGTCAGTTTCTTATATTAGAGACCTGGGACGTATATTTGATAGTCGCTTGAGTTTTATCCCATATATTTCTGGGGCAGTTTCTAAGGCTCTTCAAAGGTTGGGCTTCATCAAGAGATGAGCTGGTGACTTCCAGAACATCGATTCTATTCGTTTATTGTATTGCTCCCATGTTCGCCCCCATCTGGAATATGGCTGTTGTACACACCCAACAAATTGGAAGAGTTCAACGCAAATTCTTAAGACTAATATATTGTTTAAGCAAGTCCAAGCGGGAACCAATTATCAAGACTCTGTGAACTATCATCTGATTGAGGAGATCCTGCACATGGATACTTTGCAGACGAGACGAAAACAAAAAGATTTGTCACGCTTTTACGACATTCACCATTCTCGCAGCAATTGTCCCCAACTCCTATATAGGATTGTAACCCAACACATAGAACTAACTATGCCTTTAACACGTTTTTGCTTAGGATAGCAAAATTGGCTAATCAGTATGCCTCTGATTTTGACTGCTTTGATGGCCCCACCAACTTTAGAAGAAGCCTTACATTTTGTGTTAGATGATCATCCCCGGTGACACTGTCTCTCTTGTGTGTTGTACTTACTTCTTTTTCGTTTAGTCTTGATGTGATGTTAATTGATCATAGCTTAAGATATTTAGTGGTCAAAATGTTACATTTTCCTTTTTATATTTGTATTGTAGGTTAGGTGAACGTAGATTTAGATATTTTATTTTGTAATATTGGACAGCTGGTCCGTTGAATAAATAGATTACTATATTTCCTCTATTATATACCTTATTATAAAAAGCATGTAAGAATCAATAGATACAAAATCTGAGATAGAGGACAGATGACATAAACAATAGTTGTCTTAAAACATAACTAAAGCAGTTATGAGTTGATTTGTTTCTGTAAAATACCCATTCTAACTACATTTTATCATAATAATCTTAGCGAGATCCTGACCAGATATTTTAACCAGAGCCATTTAAGTCAATCACACACTGCTATTTTTTTTTCAGGTTCTCTGTACTTGGACCTACATCGTGATCTCCTATTGGCTGACTAGTCAACCGCTAGACTTCAGAGCTTACCTATTCGTCATGTTCGTTACCATCGGCACATTATGCGCCCAATCCATGGGGTACTTTATTGGGGCTACAACAAATACCAAGGTAAGAGGACCTTATTGTTGGACTTTGTTTTATAATGATTTTGGAAAGTGGGTACAAACCCACATTTTAGAGTGTCATTAATCTACTAATGATTTTGTTCTTCACAGATCGCAGTTTTCATCGGACCAGTTCTAGCCTGCTGCTTCTCGATCTTCGGTTTCTGTTTGCGACGTTTCGACACCCCGCCCATGTTCAGGTGGCTGTTCACCATCAGCTACTTCAGGGCGGCCTTCCACGGGGCCGTGGTAGCAATTTACGGGTTCAACAGGAAGGACCTGTTTTGTCCCGAAGAGGAAGCGTATTGCCACTACGAAGATCCAGTCAAATTCCTCAAAGAAATGGATATCGTCGATATCGATCTTGTGTCGAATATATCCCTCGTGGTATTCATTTGGTGCCTGATGCACACGGCCACCTACCTGACACTATGGCTCAAGCTGAACAAACGATAGTTAATGACGTTTTTGACAAGAATGACACTATTGACAACGCCTGTGACAAAGTATACTGACGAGAACCCTCATAAACTGCTGGCCAGTTCAAATGAGAATTCAAAATTTTATTTGTTCTCTTAAACGCCTTTGTCCATTTTCTGGGAATGATTTGTTTCGAAAGTGCCAATCAAAACTGGATATATGAAAGTTGTGAAGCTGGAGTGGTCGTACGGCTACTTCCCTGCCTGTGATAACTTGGAGATATTTCGATTATAGAGTGATGACGAGTGACGCTTCACTGCAAGGTTTATTGTTGCAAGATTTCGTCTTAATCATAGAATAATAGAGACAATAATATAATAGTTCGTTTTCTTAGCATTAAATAGACCAAAGAATTATTGTGTTACCTCTTGATTATAGGAGATCCTTTTCTAAGAGTATTATGCAACATTTGTTACTGATGCAGTGTGATTTTTTGCAACTACATTACCTGCATTATAATTTATTGATTACTAGGAAGTACAATGCTGTGCATTTCCAATATATAATTTTGCCAATGCCTGCAAAGTTTAATGTTGATATTTTCTTGCCCCTAACAGCTGTAAATATATTAACTATAAATTTATGACATTCGATGTTCTCTCTCTAGGTCCTAAGTTTTGTTTAAATTTTTCCTATAAATATTCAATATCTTGCCGGCTAGTCAGACTTAGTAAAATTAGTTTAGGGCATATCACTGTATTAATTGCATATTAAAATGTGTAAGATTTTAATTAGAATAATAATTTGTGTATGAAGGATGTTTTATTTGCAAATTTTAGGAATAAAAACCAATCGCAGGGGCTTGCATGCAATCTATGGAAGCAAAGGAAATTTCTAGCATCAATATTATTTTATTCATTTCGCAATCAACTGCTACTCTTTGAAATTTTGAAGCAGGAACACACCTTAGGAATTGACATTGACGTTTTGAAACGTCAATGCGAATTGGACCCTGACAATTGACGTTTCGTTAATAATTAAATTTAAATGGTGCCAAACGATCTTTCAATTTCTATGCTGCTTATGAAATTGAATGTAAATCATAAAAGATACTATATTAAATAAAGAATGTAAATGTAGCATTACCAATACTGCGATTTGCCGCAGTATTTTGACACACGGAAATAGATATAGCGTTAGGTAAGTACAATATACCAAATGCTAGAAAGAGATCGAGCGAACCCGCGTACAGTCACGAGCATTAAAAGTGGGACACCCGATTTTTCTCATTGTAAAACGAGCGATTGCGCACCAGCACATACCTGCGGCAATGACGGGATTTGTCAAATTTGACAGGAAAACAATAAATATGCCACAATTATCCGTTGTGGGTTCTGGTAAACTTCACGACCCTCGGAATTTCCCAATTTTCTTTTTTTCACTAGACAGAGGGTGTCCTATATAGAGTAGTTTAAGAGAAAAAAAATTGCAGATCCCCCATATTTGAGCCGAAAAAAAGCCCCCAAAGTTCGCGTTTTGAGGTTAAATTAGGTATGCCACTTGGTTAGTTTCCTTTTATCGTAGAATGATCAAAAAATTACCAAATGAAATATGCCCAAATCAAGTATATTATGGCAACAAAATTTCCTTATTTTCACGTTCCACACGGGAAAGTAGTAGAGGAAGTTCGCCGTTCTACGGCAATTAACCTCAAAACTCGAACTTCGGGGGCTTTCGTTCGGCTCAAATGTGGGGGATCCACAAATTTTTTTCTCTTAAACTACTCTGTAGGACACTCCCTTTCTAGTGAAAAAAAAATTGCGAAATTCCGAGAGTCGTGAACTTTACCAGACCCCGAGGAAAATAGTCAAGTCAATATGGAAACATCTTTAAAATAGTTGTGTACTTCCCCAAAAGTAACTTCTTATCGAGTGAATACCTTAAAAACTGAAAAAGAACTTGTAGTTAAACTTCTTCAAGATCAGCTTGAGAAAGTTATTAGTGTTGGTGTTGTTAACGCAGAATATACACATTTTTCTTCAGATGTTATTCTTATCAAACATGTTAAAATTAATGAATCAATGATTGAAAAGCATATCAGTGAAGTTGTGGTAGATGTTGACTGCGCCGCTGCAGTGCTCAAAGGGGCCCATATTTATGCTCCTGGTTTTTTAGCCATGGTTTCCAGTACACAAATGGGAGACAAAGTCAGCATATATGCCGATCTGAGCAAAAAGCGTAAAAAACGACTCTTAAAAATATATTATGACAATAAGGTATTTATTGGAAATGGTGTTGTAAAAATGACTAGGCAAGACTTATTCGGAGCAAATTTATCACCTTCAGGAGTGGCCGTCCACGCCACTGTCCTCGCATTCCAAACAAATTAAAATCCTGGGCGTTATAAGATCCTTTACACAAATAGTGCACTATATAAAAATCGGCCTTTCCTATTGGTCGATACGCATGGCCCTCCGCTCGCTTCGCTCGCTACGGAGGCTCAAGACAAGGAAACTAATCAGGTGCTAACCCAAGTCATACTCAAAATCAAGAAAAAAACTGTTTCGAAAAATAATCTTTAAAAAAAATAAAAAAAAGCAACGAGGTTTGTACCCGGGCCGTCCAGATGAGACCCAGTTGTCTAAACCTCTACACCACGAGAGCTCTTGACAGAAATCGATTGCGCCACGAAGACATATTGTAATACGAGATGGATCGACCAATAGGAGAGGTCGATTTTTACATAGTGCACTATTTGTGTAAAGGATATTAAAATGCAAATCCTGGCGATACTACTAACGCCATCTCTTGTTTACAACGTTTATTCACTGCTTCAGCAGTCTAGATAGCTAAAAGTTAAGCGTCCTCCAAACTTATCTGACCAATCATAGCGCTTCCCGCTATACCCCGGCGACCGAGTCGACCAATCACTGTCTCTTAACGGAGGTAATCAAGTTAGCTCCTAAATTTCCGGTCTTTATCAATCGATTTTTATAAAAACTAGTTAACGTATTTCGACCGGATTTGTGTTAAAATTCATAAGGCTAATTTAGACAATCGCTGACGTAAAGGTTTACATAACTTCTCAGTATTTATATAATTCGCCCTTTCTATTTCCGGAGAATGTATATCATCCCGCCAGAAGAGGCGGTGTCAAAGGGGCGTTAACAACTCTTCAAGTTGATCTAGTTCCCACGTTCTAGAATTGAGTAGTGTCTTGAACCTCGACCCTCGACCATGTAAGTCGCAAAAAGCGCACCCCGTTTCCAGCCGGCATGGCGCTGAGCCGCCATGCCGGGAAGTTTTCCCGTTTTGAGACCTCATAATCTCTCTAGTTCGTTACTCAAGTGACATAGTGATATCCAAGCATAATCACCTGCATATCAAGCCTACAATAAGGTATTTATCGGCAACTTGACTGCCATTATTCTCACGAGTATCACGCCGTGCAATGGCGTCCCCATTGGTCTCATCCATGATGGGAGTTCTACAATCGAGCCCTGTTTCGAACCATATTCAATCGAGCCTAGTCTCGGTATTTCAAGTAAGTAAACGCACATGTTTGCAATCACATTCTCACAAAAGGTTTGTTCCAACCGACTTGAAAACCGTACAAGGGACCGTCATTTCTAGTTGACAATTTCACTTTTGAAGGCGATAAATATTCTGTCATGTTGACAAACGAATTATACAACTGGAAATTACCGTCCCATGTACGGTTTTCATAGTCAGTTGGAACAGAGCTAAAGCCTACAAAAAAGGTATATATCGGCATCCCGACTACCATTATGGAGACCCACTGATCTCTAGTTCTAAGCCTACAAAAAAGTATTTATCGGCATCTTGACTGCCATTATGGAGACCCACTGATCTCTCTAATTCTCAAAGGCTGTACCATGCGCTGTACAGTCTCCAATGGTATTGCCCATGGGTTTTCAACATTCTTTATCACGAATATACCACTGGGTTACTATACTCTTGCCTTTTTCTAATATAAGGATTACTCTGCACTAGTCTGCATACACACTCATGCCTTATTCTCATATAAGGATTAAACGGCACTAGTCTGCCAATATACTCAAGTTTTCACAAAGGCTATATCCCATACGCGGATTTCAGCTTACCTATGCTACCTGCATAGCATATTTAGTAATCATTCATGCGTGTACCAAGAAGCCGCATTCACAAGGCATTTATGTCATGCCATATGCACTAACTGCATACCAGATTCAAACCACTCCACTACATTCAAGTCATTCATATTTGCAAGAAATTAAACTACACTGTAAATAGAAGCTAGCCATAGACCTAGCAAGTATTTTTTAAAGTGACTTTCCCCCAGGCAAAATTGCGCATTTAGGTGCCTAACAATATGCCGTTTAGAAAGTTTTAAAATTCCGAGTATTACCGGAGATATCCGGAAAAAAACGAAATTTTGAAATTTCGTTTTATTTTTTTCCTGGGCTTATTTAAAAACGGATTTCAAATTGAATTGCACTTTTGCATTGCCACTTTTTCCGCTCTATCCAATGATGGCATCTAGTTTGAAATCGGACGTTTCGTCTTCAAGGGATCATTATCAACTTTCTTTTTTTAAATACGAACGTTAATTTTTTTTATCGTTTCTCAGATGGTATTGGCGTTATTAATATGAATATTTGTTTTTATTTGGTTTTTTTTTTTTAATTTTTATTATTTTCTTTTCAATTATATATTTTGCTTTGTTGCCGGAAATATTGTGTGGTATAAGTGGTATAAACAACGCTGTTAATAGTAGCACTAAGTGTAGACCTTCGGAGTTAATGTTTAACCGCAAGGATAGTTTTTTGGGAGATGTAGAACCTGTCGCACATAACAGTAGGAAGCAATTGCAAGCCAAGCGTGAAGGGGCTAAAAAGCGACTTGATAATGTTTCTAGAAAAATGAAGGAACGGTTTGATAAGAGGAGAAAACCCCCTAAGTCTTATAGGAAAGGTGACCTTGTATTGTGGCGTAGGTGGAGCACCACAAAACTAAATGTGGAGTCTCTGACTGCACTCAAACAGAAAGCTTCTCTTCTCGTAGAACGGTCTAACTAGAAGAACTCTCGATTCGTTTCCGTCAATTTGTCTTTCTCCTTCTACGAGATTAAAAGCTACGTCAAATCAGCAAGTACTCGGTAGTGATGGGCTGAAACATGCCGAGTGGTTCGATACAAGGAATAATTCTAAGATAACAAACAACATAGTTCTCGTTTATTGAGATGGTAAAACGACAACGGAAGCCGCAACTACTGCACCGAAATTAAATGGTTCAAGAAATACCAGAGAATATTTCCTAACAAAATGATAAACTTTTAAAAATTTAAATCAACAGCTGCAATTAGGTATAAGAAATAGTACATTCCTATTACTTGGAACTAACAACCGAAGGTTACAAAAAGTGCAGCAGCCGGGTGGAAAGATAAAAGCAGAGGTCCCAAAACGATTTAACGATCTCAGAAATGATCGGCCGGTGATTGAAGTCCGGCAACCAAGGGGTTCCAAAAAGTTATGAAATATTCAAACCGACAATAAGATATGAATCTACGAGTCTAATGCAGCGTAAAGGCGGGTTTAATTAACAGAATCCTTAAAAATATAAACCGATTCGCTGGCCGTTCTACGGTCATGTAATAGAAGTCAAGCCAAGCTATCCTAATAACAATGTGCTTCGCTTATCAACTAAAATAAATATAGTCACAACGTGTTATAAATGCTAATACAAATATATCGTTAACCCATACTTAGAATAGAGTTAATTTACATTAAGAATGGCGGCAATTTCAAGCGTATTGTGAACAAATCGAATCAATAAATTTAGAATTAATAAACCGATGAGAGCAAAATACAGCATATTTTTTTTCCAAATGCGGCGTATAAATAAAATTTAAAAATATTTGACATTGGCAAAATTGGACTGTTACAAGGGAGCCTACCTCTCTACACTCACAATTCGGATCCTCCCTACATTTTATTTTGTGCAGATGTTGAGGAGTAATACAATGTCCGGTACGTAGTCCTGTTTAAAAAGGTCGACTGTACCTGTTTATAGAATTTTCCCTTGTGTTGCAATGTTTCCGCCCAGTAAATTTTCCATTTATTATTATGTTCCTCTTCCAAGTGTTGAAGTCTTTTGACGCGTTTCGGCGTTTCCGAGGCTGCCCGGCTGACACCGGCACTTTCGACAGCTAACCAATGAAAATGGAGCGTGCGCAAAAGAGGTTTGCTAAGACGGAAGGATAAACTTATGCGGTCTTAATATGCATATCTCTCTTTCTTTGCTTCAGATACCACTCATTGTGTTAATGGGGCACTACCGCTATAGTCTTTTATATGTATATGGCTCTAGCCCTCCTTCCTTAGCCTCAGCAAACGGAAAGATACGAAACCTTCAACTTAACCCAACTTATTCAGTGCTGCCAACCCGGCAGAAATTTTACTAGATCTAGTAGATTTTGAAAGTGTCCTAGTGGACAAAATATGGCTCTAGTGGCTAGTGGATTTTTTTAGTAGAAAATGCCCAATTAAAAATGCATGTAAAATCGCCTTACTTCATATGTCAACGGCAAAATAACAATATTTAAATTTGAGCGCGAAAATTGTTGGAAATTTTAATATTAATAGGCCTGTTCATTTGGTCTGCTCTCACTACTCTAAGCGGCTTGGAGTAGCTGATCGAAGTTCATTTGGCTCAAGCAGCTGATATTTTTTTTGTTCGCTTGGGTTGGAGAAAAGCGTCTGGAGACCCGATGTAATTTTCGATACCGACTCTAACGCCATCTAGTGTAGGTGGCGTTGACTCGAACGATTGCATTCGCGCTATGTCTTCGCGATGCAATCGATTTGCAGCATGAGCCGTGTTGGTCGAGAGGTCTAAATGGTAAAGTCTCAACTCGGCAGCTGTAGCATCGGTGGCGGCGGCGGCGGCTCGGGTTCAAACCCCGTTGCTTTTTTTATTTTTTGTTAAGGTTAATTTTCTAAACAGTTTTTTTCTTGATTTTGGGTATGTCTTCGGTTATTTTCGGTTAGCATCTGGTTTGTTTCCTTTTCTTGAGCCCCCGTAGCGAGCGCAGCGAGCGGAGGGCCATGCGAAAAGTGATATTACTTATTGTAATACGTGCGATGAACTTTTTACGAAATATTTTGCTTTATTTAACTAAAAACCAGGATATACTTAACAAAAGCCATATTATAGTGGATATACAGCAGCTTGCATGTGTTTCCGCGAATACATTCACGAAGAAACCCCCTTCTTTGTGAATACATTCCACGTATAGGTGGCCTTTGGTAACGAAAATTTGGTCGGGTCGCTAGACTCTTGTCTCCAAACTCTCCTATTGGTTGAAGCGCTTGGCTTCAAAACACGTGGAGTTGTTTAACTGATTCGGTTACATAAACTGTGCCCAAACTAATCTAGCAGAAAAAGTTACTGGTTTTAATTTTACATTTTTCAAATTTCATTATTCCTATTGGTTTAATTAAGACCCATAACGGAACTGTGGGGAGAATGTACTTTCGCGTTCTACGTTGTCAGATCTTCATCTTATTTAATGCTGCAGCGATTTCACAGAGGGCGTAAAGCTGAATAGAAAGAGAATTCTACTGATATCGGGATAGCGTAGAGCTGAACAGAAACAGCGAATGCTACCGCTATCGACATATTATTAGTAGCAAATACTCCGTTTTGTGCGGATGAGTGGACGAATTTTAACTACTAGTTTACTAATCTAGCTTAATACTTTCGACGCAGAGGTATTTCATTGGAAGGTCTTGTGCAAAGTAATCAAACAAGCCATTAAATAAAAAATCTCGTTTATTATTAATAGTATGTTCATACATTCATTTGACAAAATCTTGGAATCATTATTATATTGCACGTGATAGCGTGATCTGAAGGAGATCGGGCCGTGGGCCCTGCATAGATGGGAAGACTCTCTGACAGAAACTGGTTATATCTGCATTGCGTGCATGATCGGGTAGGCGTCCTTCTTAGTGCAAGCGTTAAGCTTCCTAAAATCGACACAGAATCGGTAGGTGTTGTCTTTTTTTCGTACCATACACATGGGACTAGACGTGGGATCGATCACTCCTAGTTCCAACATTTCTTCAATCTCCTTATGCATAATCCTTTGCTTAAAAGGGGAGCCAGGGTACTACCGCTGCTTAATCGGTACCAGGTTCCGATAACATGGTCGGCCACCTTACAACAACCAAGGCTACTGCCCATCAAGGTAAATTTCTCGTTAACCACAGAATCCAATACTAAAAACCTCGGCGGCCGAACCAGTATCCGAAAAATGCCAAACGTCCTGCTTCAGGTCGGGAATAATCTTCATAATCCTCCCAGCACAAGTTGATGAACCATACTCTCCGTCGTATCCTGGGTCCGTCCGAGAATCTCTTTAAACAGACGAGAGCGATAATCTGGCGGTTCATAGTGTCTGCATAAGAGCGACTCTAAACCTCCCCAATCAGAAAACCTAGATCAACGCCTTACCTGAAAACAAATCAACAGCCGAATCAAACAAATCGCGCTCAGAGACACCACGAGCGATACGTACTTCCGAGACATGCTCCAAGAAATTATGCACCGATAACTGCGAAAACCAGACACTAAAAGGAGAAAGGAGAGGTATGAGACGCAAAAATGAATGAAAGAAATCTGATATTCGGTGGTAATTAAATTTAAAAAACAGGCCCCACGTTGGGCGCCAAAAATTGCGACGCGCTTTCTGTGTAATG
The DNA here is from genome assembly GCA_016904865.1 of Pissodes strobi. Lineage (NCBI taxonomy): Eukaryota > Metazoa > Arthropoda > Insecta > Coleoptera > Curculionidae > Pissodes > Pissodes strobi. The sequence goes on from MU185370.1 coordinate 121,973, forward strand.
AAAGTAATACTGTTTTTTTTTTAAAGAAAAATTAAAAGACGTTCTTTAATGCTCGTGGAGCTATGTCGAGCTACAACGAGAGAAGTAATAATAATAACCACTTACTGAATTCGACCGGATCTCCTTCACTAAAACAGACACCGGGCAGGATCGAAACGTAAGGCCCCGTAGTGCAATTTGCCTGCAGCTCCGGAGATAAGTTCTTTGGGCGCCAACGAATTCGAAACGGACCGAATTGGAAATCGCCGCGTTGTTCCCGGAACTTGCTATAAGACCTCAGTTCTTGCTAACCCTGCCGGTAAGATCTGCTCAAAAGATTTTCCACTAAAACTAAATGCTGAAAAATAAAATGAGCAAATCGTTGAACCAAATGAAACG
>MU185370.1:127350-155019 GCA_016904865.1 Pissodes strobi
TAACGTTATTTACAATCACTCTTCCAGGTCCCGCTTTCACGGGGAAACTGAGGCAATATCTTACCGCCGCGTCCTGTCGCTGCGTCTTGACCGCATATGTGTAGACTGTTCGATTTAAAATTATAGGTTGTGCTCATCCCGTCAAACAGGACCCGTTAAAACGCTCCCGATAAAACGCAATGTATGTTTCAGCACTTACTCTTCTTTAATAACTTTACCACAGCTTACCTTACCAAACAATGTAAGCTGTGACTTTACCGTTATATGTGCCGTGACTTTACCTTGATGGCAGCCAACGGGAATGCTGTCGAGAGACACTCATGTACATACACCCCACAGTTCCGTTATTGGTCTTAATTAAACCAATAGGAATGTACAAAAGTGACAGTTAATGGACGGAGCTAAATAAACCATATATTTAATACTACAAACGCATGACCTTCTGCTCGCTTCGGTGGCGGGGGCAGTGTAATTAGAGTCGCTTTCCAGCTGAACAAATGTTTGGGCTTTAAGCGATGTGCTTGAAACACGAGCGCTTCAAGCACAACTGTGGAGCTGGAACTAGACGCGACCATTATTCGAGGCGTTTTTGTTATTGTTTATGTGATCTTTATCTCTATTTAATCTGTTTTGATTTTCTGTTTCTTTTGTGCATGATTTCAATCGTTTCAATTAAATAAAATTATTGAGAGCTTGTTAAATGGTTACTATTCATAATACATTTCTAATAAAGTAAATAATAAACATGTAATTAATTCCTAGTTTTATCGGTGTATAGCATTTCTTTTCCTTTCATTACATTTCTCTCAGTGTATTAAACCGGTCATCTGTCACATATGACAAATTAAGCGCGAAAATTGTAGGACATTTTAATATTAGTATCTGATTGCAATTATGGTTTTAACCGTGATTGGCGCTCGAATTTTACAGGGGAGTTTGGCAATAAACGACAAAGGTACACGTGCCTGAGGTGAAGAGGAGCGGTTAAATGTAGCGCAAATGTTAACAATGTTGCCAAATCGCTTTGTCATATTCTCGCTTCGCTATAGCTTTCCGCTCGCTTCGCCCGCTGCGGGGGCCACAACCGACAAAAACTGACCCAAATCATGCCCAAAATGAAGAAAAAACTTTTTACACGTAACCTTCATAAAATTAAAACAAAAGTGAAGCCAAATTCTATGTTTCCATGCAATTCCCATATTTCGCGCATGCGCATTATGAGTTGGAATAGTCAGTTTTCGCTTCCTTTTCAATCAACAAACTTTTCCTGTCGCCGCCGCGCAGAAAATCAATAATCGAAATCTCATCTGATTACATGCACAATACAAACCTGTTGCGTGCCTTGTTTTACGGTTAATTCTATCACTATCTCTTTCTCCTTACAGGCGATATCTTATTGAAAAGAGACATACATATATGCCGAACTAATGTTTTATTTATAAAGCAAGCGTTTATTAATTGAGCACAAGTGCAAAATAAGAAGTCCAACCAAGCGCTCCTATTGGTTGAAGCGTTTGGCTTCAAAACATGTGGCCATACTAGTATAGTAGAAAAAGTTACTGGTTTTGATTTTACGTTTTTCAAATTTCATTATTCCTATTGGTTTAATTAAGACCCATAACGGAACTATGGGGTTCCACGTTGTTACATCTTCATCTTATTTAATGCAGCAGCGATTTCACAGAGGGCGTAGAGCTGAAATAGAAAGAGAATGCTACTGCTATCGGGATAGCGTAGCGCTGAACAGAATTTGCGAATGTTACCGCTATCGCCATATTATTAGTAGCAAATACTCTGTTTTGTGCGGATGAGTGGACACATTTTAACTACTAGTTTACTAACCTAGCTTAATTTATGCAATATAAGTTTTGGTGTTGGATATGGAAATGAGTGGCTTTTTCCAAAAACAATTTTATTACTAACAAAAATAAAGACTTGTTTGTTCTGCGGCGGTACAATTAAATCTGAATCTTAAAACTAAAGAGGTATAATATATATTAATTCGCATAACAAATATAACTGTAGTCAACAGTTTTATAATTTGACGAACTTGCGATAAGGAAATTTTCAGAAGCATCGTTGGTGGTCGAGTAACGTAACACCTCCCTCCTGAGAAGAAGACCATGGGGTTGCTTGTGGTCGCCGTACTTGCCGTCTTGCTTTAGCAGCTTCCATGTTGGTTGATTTCATGAAACAAGAAAGTTCATGTCAGTGAGGCATTTTTCTCAAAATAACGAGTTGATGCTTTTGTGAGCTTGACTGTATGATAACCCACAATAACAAAAACTCATTCATTTGAAACTCATTATTCATGATAAGGTTTAACATTATTAAAATGAAACTTACGAACTACGTTATTGTCAAGACAAATTTCTAGTGTTTTATTATTTTTATTGACACTTAGAATTTCGTAGGGCCCTGTACAAATCACGCTTTTGGGAGTATTCGGATTTTTTGTCCAATTTCAAAGTTTTTACTTTGTTGGTTTGCTTTAAACCGGTCGAAATGGGTTTTTTGCTTTTTTTTATTCCCAACTTGCTTTATTTTTATCTTTTCAATAGTTTTTAAAAAATAAATTTTGCTGTTGACTAAGCTCATTACCATTTCTAAAAGGAAATACTAAATCGTTGGGTGCAAATCCGGTAGAGCTATGTTGACTTGAATTATATGAATTAATTGCGACTAATAATGCATCTTTTAAATCACAAGTGTTATGCGCAATCAAATAACACCGTAACGAATCCGCTAAAGTAGCGTGAAAACGTTCTATGATTCCGTTCGAACTGTGATATTCCGATGACGTATAATGCCAACTTATTTTAATTGATTCACTGAATTTTTTCATTAGTTTACTGTTAAATTCACCGCCTTGGTCCGAAATAACAACTTGTGGTATTCCAAAAGTAAGGAAATAAAGGCGCAGTGAATCAATAATATTTTGTGGCTTTTTATTAGGTATTGCATAAACTTGCGCAAATTTTGTTAGGTTATCTATAATAGTTAGAAAAATTTCATTGTCAAAAAAGAAGAGATCTACCGAAATTGATTCGAAAGGTTTATCTGGGGGTTTCTTTATATTCAAAGGTTGAGTTCGATTAACTCGATCAATTTTTGACATTTGACAAGTGGGACATAAAGTTATTAAATCCGCGATCTCATTATGCATATTTTTCCACTTGTATAATTGTCGGATTTTATTAGTAGTCTCTTTGATACCTTTATGATAGTTGTTGGGGTCGTTATGAAAATCAAAAATAATTTGTTGTCGTTCTTCAACTGGTGGTATAGTGACAATATTTTTACAAACGATAAAATTCGTTTTGGGATATAAAAATTGTAACATTTTATAAATAGTGAATTTTTCAAAGTATGTCAAATAATAGGTTTTATTTTCCTTAAGATTTAAACCTGCCAACGTTTTAAAATTAAGCTCATTATGATGAGGTTTTATTTTGGCTAGAATAATATTACGCGAATTTGCTGCGCTTGTCAGTTTAATGGTTAAGTCGAAATCGGTGTCTTTTATCGCAGTAAATGTATCCTGTATAATTTTAAAATGATTTTCGTTTCTGTTTGAATCATCATAAATATAAAGAATATTCTTGTTGTGGTAATCTAATATCTGCTCATTAGAATATTCGAAATGTGTTAGCTCAATATTTTTATAGGGTTCAAGAAAGGTTGCGTAATCTTTTCTTGCTATTTGGTTTATCTGTACTCTCGATAAGGCGTCGGCAACTTTATTTGTTTTGCCAGGAATATATGTTATTTCAAAATTATATTCACTTAACTTTAACCGCCATCGGGATAATTTAGAATTTGGATCTTTTAAATTTATTAACCAAACCAGTGGTCTGTGGTCAGTAATTAATTGAAACTTAACTCCAAAAAGATAGGGTCTAAAATAATTTGTGCTCCATACGATGGATAACAATTCTTTCTCGGTTGTCGAGTATTTAATTTCTGCGCTCGTTAACGTACGAGAAGCAAACGAAATAGGTCGTTCCGTTTTACCGTCGTCGCTTAATTGAGAAAGAACAGCACCTAGCGCGAAATTTGACGCGTCAGTTGTTAAAATAAACTGTTTATTAAAGTCGGGGTATATCAAGATACAATCAGATGTTATTATTTCCTTACATTTTTCAAAGCATGCTGATATTTCCGATGATATGTCAAATTTTATATTTTTCTTCAATAGAGAATTAAGCGGTTTAGTTATTTCCGCGAAATTTTGTACGAACTTCCTATAATACCCGAAAAGACCTAGAAAAGATTTCAATTCTGTTTGGTTTTTTGGCATAGGAAAGTCTTTAATGGATTTTATCTTATTTGGGTCTGGTTTAATTCCATTAGGTGTTAACAAGTGACTTAAGAAAATTAAATTTTCTGTCAAATAATTACATTTATTCGGCTCTATTTTTAAATTATGGGTTCTTAGAGTTTGAAAAATGGTTTCTAAATTAATTAAATGCTGTTCTATTGTGTCACTGAACACTAAAATATCATCCATATAAATAAAACAAATTTTGCCTATAAGTTCTTTAAAAATGTCATTCATTACCCTTTGAAACGTACTGGGCGCGTTTTTCAGCCCAAAGGGCATTCTTGTAAACTCAAAATGCCCTTGTTCGGTAGAAAAGGCAGTTTTTTCTATATCAGGTATATTAATTTGTATCTGATGAAAACCAGATGCAAGGTCAATCGAAGAGAAAAATTTTGAATTATTTAATAGATCAAAAATATCATTAACGTTTGGAATTGGATATTTATCATCAATAGTAATAGCATTTAGTTTTCGGTAGTCTACTACCATGCGCCATTTTTGAATATTATCATTACCTAATTTTTTCGGTACTATCCAGATTGGAGAGTTCCATGGCGAGATTGAATCTCTAATTATTCCCTGATCAAGTAATTTTTTGATTTGGGTGGTAACTTCCTTTTTTTTGGGCATGGGGGTAACGATAATTTTTGGTAAAAATAGGATTTTCACTAGTTGTTCTTATGCAGTGTTTAATTTTATTACTAAAGGTCAAAGGTTCGTCTTTAGTTAGAAAAATGTCGAAATATTTTAGGCATAATTCTTTTATCTTATTTTGTAAATCAGGATTTAAATGATTCACTAAGAGATTTTGACAAATAATTTGATTTTTTATGGGTTCAATAATTTGATGAATTTCCGTATGTTGTTTATTATTTCCGATTGAAAATAATGGAAATTTTTCGCCATTCACAATTAAGTGTGGGGATTCGAAATCTAAAATACATTTATTAATACTAAGAAAATCTAATCCTAAAATACCGTCAAACGGAGAATTGATGTTACATATGTAAAATTTTTGAAGTTTTGAAAACATACAAAAATTTATACTATGCGAAATTGAAATGGGAGCTTCGTTTATTCCAAATATTTTAAAGTTTTCAGAAGTTAGCTTAAAATTTTTAAGAAAATCGAGTGGTTTTAAAATTGAAATTGCAGCTCCAGAATCGATAAGTAATTTTATGTTTAACGTTTTTATATGAATATACAGTAATGATTTATTATTTATTTGGAAAATTCGAGTTTCGTTGGAGGGGGAGGGGATTCTTGGTTTATCATGGAATTTTCGTATAAAAAATCCTGATCAATTTCTAGTTGAACTTCATCGTCATCGTTTTGTTCGTCATTTAAAGTTGAATTAACAGATATTTGAGGTTGTAAATTCTTATAGCATGTCTCAGCCCTATGCCCGAATTTATTGCAAATTCTACATTTAGGAATTGTTAATTTTAAAGGCGTTTTTTGTTGACTTGATTGAGGCTGACCTGCTTGAGATACGACATGAGGATTTATTGCTTTAAAAGGTGCATTATTTTGACCATTGATATTTAATTTAGAGAATTGTGAATTTGTTTGCTTGAAAAATTGTTGATTTTGATAATCGATTATTAATTGTTTAACTTCAACCATTGAAGTTGGTTTTAAGGATCTTAAAGTTTGCGACAATGGGTCTTTTAGGCCAGTAATGCCTGTTAATAAAGCAGATTTATTGTGGAAGTTTATTAAGCATTTTTTCTCAACGTTATTTAGAGTTGTGTCATATTTTATGACCTTGTGAATTCTAATTAGCTGATTTTCGACTTGTTCAATAAAATGTATTGGATTTTCGTTTAAATTTTGCTTAAAATGGCATAATTCAAAATTTAAACAGTGAATATCTAAGTTTTCACCATATTGTTCCAATAGTGCAATTTTAATAGTGTACCAAGAGTTAAATTCCCTTGACCCAATAAATTCTAAGGCTGGGCCTTCTAAACGGCTCTTTACTAGGAAAGGAAAAATATCTATTTCACTTTGATCAAATTTTGACAAAACAAAATCAACTGAGTCGATAAAATTATGCAATTTAGAGCGAGTACCGTCAAAAGTATTAATTAATTTAATTGCTTTATCTGAGTTTAACTTAAAAGCGGTTTGAGTGTTTGAGTTTGATGTCTCCATATTAAAAATAAATAAAAGAACAATGAAATTGATGGAAAATTAGCAAAAATAAAAAAATAATAAAATAATAATAAAAATTAAATCATACAATCAAACTCACCCTGCAATACAACTCCGGTGTCCTTTGAGAAGTAATTGCCGCTTCGCACGTCAGTTTCCTTCGGGTGGCCGTACACCTCCGGAACTGTGAGACTTCTTGTCCAGATCCTAGTGGTTCACAAGCTAAGGGTACTTCTTGAGCTGTCTTCAATGGCACTGCAAATTCCCGTCAGGCTAGGAGCGCTTCTTGAATTGTCCAAAATTGTCCCAAATTCGAGTGGTCCACAAAGGTAGGTAGGTTGTCTTCAAGGCACGCCAATTTCCACAAGGGCGTGTTGAAGCCGTGAAGTATCTTCGATGCGAATGCAGAAACAAAGTACTGTAGATTCTTCGGATTCCGGTTAATTGAACGAATTCAAAAGAGAAACAGCCTTATGCTCTCCCCGGGAACAATGCTACCGACTGCGCCAGTTTTGGTGTTGGATATGGAAATGAGTGGCTTTTTCCAAAAACAATTTTATTACTAACAAAAATAAAGACTTGTTTGTTCTGCGGCGGTACAATTAAATCTGAATCTTAAAACTAAAGAGGTATAATATATATTAATTCGCATAACAAATATAACTGTAGTCAACAGTTTTATAATTTGACGAACTTGCGATAAGGAAATTTTCAGAAGCATCGTTGGTGGTCGAGTAACGTAACATATATCCCTAGCCTTACTTTCGACGTAGAGGTATTTCATTGGAAGGGTAGTGTTATAGGGTCTTGCAAAGTAATCAAACAAGTTATTAAATAAAAAATCTCGTTTATTATCAGTAGTATGTTCATACATTCATTTGACAAAATCTTGATCATCTTACTATGCCGGAGCTCAAAATCCAAAGGAATCATTATTATATTGTGTTACATACATACAAAAAAATGACGTTCAAAATTCGAGCTCCGTCGGCTAACATGCACGTTTCAAATTATTTTACAATATTTCCACAAGTGTTGATTTATTTATATAAAAACTGGAACTTGGAATCCTTTTAAAGTCTATTAAAGTTAAAAAAAATTATATATACAGAAATCTCGATATCGAAAAATCGAACCACCGATATACACTTTAACTTCTTAACAAATGGAAAGGAAAAATCGTTTTTCAAACGGAAAATTAGGAAAGAGTACGACGGCCCCAGTAATTTTTTTTAAATTCCAGCCATTCATCTCTGAACTGAGTGTTAAAATCCAAAAAAAATTACTGTGGCCCGTAGGAAATAGAAGAATATGATCTCTTACATTTAAGATATATTTTCATTTATAGAGAAATACTGTTTCTCGGATTCAGTCTTTAAAATTTAAACTGTTTATCACCAAATTTTAGTAAAATATGTCCAAAATTTTCAAAAACAAATCCTTTGTTCTGCGATCGTCTGAAAATGTCAACATTCGAAGCCCGATGAAAGGCCGCAAAAGTCGCCATTCTGTTACGTTTTCAAAATTTGTTATGTAATGTAGTATTTTGGGCCTAGGCCGAAAAAGTACTCTTCCCGGGCTACTGTTTCTCTTTCTAAATTTCATTAATTTTGCCGATCGCAGATAAACACTTCTCCCATAGATGCCTCGTTTAATTTTAGACATATTTTAAAGTCCCCCCTTTCCATATACTACACTCTCATAAATCAAAATTAGCTTATAAAAACACAGAACAATAATTCTAATACTAATAGAATTTTATTTATTTCTTATATTTTGTAACGGAAAGCAAACATCCAATGTTTGCTATCACTTTTAGAGCATATTCCATTGGCTATGCTACTAGTGCATCTCAGGTATCTCTATCCATGTCGGTTGAGTAGAATGAAGAAACAAACACAGTGCTAAACAGATTAGAATAATTGTTCTGTGTGTCTGTAAACTAATAAATAAAAGTTCAATAAAGTACATATACAGGGTATTCGTTGAGTAGAAAAAGATCCATTCTTATTTGAATCAATAAAACGTTATGTGAGGATGTTTATTCATTTATTTCAAACTCTAAAAAGGCAAATTCAAACTGTCACACGTGTTCTTGGTCTTATCATGCAAAACGTCCACCCTATATATTGAACTAAAATATTTCTTTAGCACCATGATACTTTGTTTTTTTTTCCTATTCTATTAGATTCTAGAAACAAAACATTTGAGAAAAATTAAGTTTTCCTTAACTCGTCTATATTGAACTAAAAAATTACAGTGTGAATTAAAAATAGCTTTACTTTGCTATCAAGGCATTTAATATCATTTAAATAATTTCAAACTAAAAAATGGCCATTTCCATACGATGCGACGCGACGCCAAGCGTTTGGTCTTTTTTAAATGTGTTTTGAAAACGCAAATCCATATTAATCGTAAGTACTTATGTTTCGCTCGCCTTTTTTAGAGCCAATCAGACACTGTAATTATCACGTTTTCCGCCCTTGTTCTACCAATTAAAAATTAGTTTGAGACATGAGGGACCGTATCAGTGTTGCCAACCTCAATGAAATTTTATAATTTTGATGTTAAAGTAAAAATTTTTTGTAACGAGAATGTTGTTGAGCGTAAACTGTAATAAAATTTAAAAATAAATATAATTTGCATTTACATTTACAGAAAACAATAATTATGAAAAAAAAAATAGAAATCTCCTTTTTGTGCATTGCGTATTCGGATTTTAGCCCACTGCGTAGCCATCCAATCGCCTTCCAAGGAACCAGTAGGCGAGCGGTCGACGTCACAAGAGTATCTTGCCGAGAAGCTTATTTCGCTGTTTCACTTTGTTGCATTACAAGAGGCTATACTAATGAAGAAGAGAGAACGATATTTTGTCATAACTAGTAGCATCTCGTTTGTTTGCGTTTGCCTTTGCAGTGAGTTGCAGACGCAGTTTGAAAGCAAAGTCAAGTGTTTCACCGCATATTGTGAATACATACAATAAAACTGGCTGAAAATTGACATGTAGACTGCTTATCGGCGGGGCTTTTCCTTAGGAATTCAAAATGTACTATTTTTTTGTTTAAACATTATGGTCACCCTAACTATCATATACGTTTGTTATTATATATATGCTAACTATAATACATCTCTGCCATTTTTTATCTTTTGTATCCCCTGCCTTGGCGGCTGGCAACACTGAGTTTATACCCGTAGTATTTCAATTTCAAAAACCACCCTGTAAAATAATATTATGCGTTTATATTTATTCAAATTGTATCTTTGTAAGTGTTATTATTTTGTTCTACTAGGTTCTCTATATTGCTTAATTACTTCTTCTTCCTTTTAGGCTGGCTGACTACAGTTAAATAAAAGAAGATTTCAACGAGTTTGAACATTAAGAGTACATTTTAAAACTGAGTTTTTCATCGTTTCAAAATAATAAGAAACATTTCTGTTCGATAATATCATGGATAATATTTTAATTCCTAGTATTTTTCGAATATCTATTATATAATATTGGTAACGTGATTCAGTGGCCAATAGGAAAAGCCTATCGGATCTTATATTGCAAATTAATCCTAATAAATAAATAAGTACTTACCTAATAAATAAAATTGCCGTACTAAGTCAAACAATATACTTTTAACATAAATATAATCAGTATTTCGAGCCAGCTTTAAAAAAATATAAAAAAAATAAAAACATACAAAACTAAAGCTGTAGATTTTAATTATGTTTCTTCACTGGAATATAATATAATGAGTCAAATGGGCAATTCGGCAATCTCGCAAAATCGATTAAAGGTTGTCAAACGAAAACAACAGCTCCATCTATTGTGTGACAGTCACGGAGGCAAATGCAACTAAATGACAGTGGAGTAGCAGCGCCATCTAAGGATGACCCATTGAAGCAACGGAACATTACTAAAAGAGTATTATTTATTTTCTTAGTCCACAATATCGATCGATACCACAAAAAATCTGTAAGGAATCCTGCGAACTAGTTTTGTCAAAAATCATTTGAACATGACTCGCATCACATTTTGAACATTTTCAAGTTACTTTCTTCAATAATTGTACAAAAAAAAATCTCAACCAATTTAGCTTAGTACGGCATAAACAGGTTTGCAAGCTGCACCTAGAAGGCCCCAAAAAACCGTACAAGAAGTATGCTCACTAAAAAATCTCCTTTTGCTCAGTCCAGGACCCGTATTCTCGAGTCATTGAAACAGCTCTCACGTGGAAAGAGACGGTGTAATAGGAATGTAAACTTATCGATTCGTATTCGATGGAAACAATCGCATATTTGAAGGATGCTGTTCCACGTGGAAACATATGATATAACAGTATTGTATTCTTCAAATAGGAGACTGTTTGCATCGATAAGTTTACATCCCTATCATATCATAGGCGAATTTTGAAACTTTAATTCCTGGTCCAAGAAATTAGATATTTAAGCAGCTTTTTTGCCATTAAATTGCATTCTACTGCAGCGATTATGACCTTTTAATCACTGTCACTCCTGGATAATTTAAAGCTCACATTTAAATCCAAATCAGTAGTTCTCAAAACTCTAAAATAATATAATATCCAGAATAGTTGGCTGATAACAGATGTAACTGTAATGACAGTGTCATTGCAATTACATCTGTTGGTTTCAAGATTTCAGGCATTAAATAATCAAACGTCGTTACGTGATATATTCTTGTTATCTGGCCCTTTAAGTCTATCCAAATATGAAAACAACGAGCTTAAAATGCAACTAATAAAGGGCAACATTGATGTGCAGCATGCAAACCATTTTTAGCTAATATTGTTGTCAATTTTACCAAAATCGACTATAATCCCCAGTCGATAGCAGCATCGATCGATCTCATATCGACCGGATCGACAGTGCATCGACTGACGTATTTTAGTCGATATCCGTTTGTCATGTGTTGGTGGTATCGGTGTCGGACTTTTCCGATTCGGCAGTTCTCGTGCGACAGTACCGGATGCAATATTCGATACTCCAGGCCAGCAGACACATCGTGATCAGGAACGTCTGGGAGTGGAGGCAAATGGGGAAACTTTGAGTGGTGTCTCTTATTATACCTGCAACAATTAGAATTGGTGTCATTTAGAACGTGCTGGGTTAATAATATAGAATATTCACCTAATATTGGTCCCAGAACGACGACAAATAATCCCTTCCCGACGTTATGCAGCCCGAAGGCGGCAGGCAATTTTTCTAAAGTGGCGTACTCGGAAATGGTAATGGCGAAATTGATCAGAGCGGCGCCCCTCACAAAACCAGCGATCACCAGCCAGATCAGGATCCACATGTAGTCGGTCTGCTGGGCCAGAACTGCAACGGATCAGAATCGGCGTTAAATCGTGTTACTATCGACATTCGTTCGCCTCTGAGTGGGAAGAACGAAACAGACTGATCGTCAGTTGAAACGAGGTTGAAGAAAGGCATCGAAATTGCTGGATTTATCGTTTCAGCTGACGACCAGTGTATTTCACGGACGCACTTCAGACTAGTCGACGTAATAAACAAATCAAAGATTTACTATGATAAAACAGAAAAGCATAAGAAAAATTAGAGAATCCTCTTGGTAAACGACTCTCAAAGAAATTAAAACAAAATTATAAAATAGGCCTTAATAGTTTTAAAGCTTACTTTTGGTGTGAAGTGTCACTGTTACCTAAGTCATGGTGGGTCCGCATTAGCTGCCGACAAAAATCATACAAACATTAGAATATATTTTTGTTCCAAATCAAAATTAAATAAATTAATCAAAAAGAAAATAATATAAGGCCAAATCGTGGTAGTGTGTAACTGGGTTTAGTTAGAGTCGTGAATGAATCATCCACTTTCGTAAGTTTGTGACACTCTATTAAAGGCCAAGGAATGGCGAAAAACGAACTCGAGGGAAGGCCAATCGCTCTCAAAACTAAAAATAATGGCCGGTGGTTTTTGAGATTGGTGGACATCTAAGACCTGAAGATTTTCGCCTTTTAAATGGTGGTCTGGTTGTTATAGCATATTTACTTTCTGAAGCCGACACTAAAGGTAGATTTAACTAGGCATATTGATAATAGTACTTTCCATATCAATAAGGATTTTCTACAGGAATTATCTTAAGGCAACACTCAAAAAGTTAAAATATTCGCGAATAATCTAGTCAAATTCACATTCCATCAGAAATGCTTTAAATTGCTGTTTTTTCTACTAGCTGTCTATAGCTCTGCAATTTCGCCATAAAATTTGACTGGTTATCTACGCAGCACTTGGAATAGCCTATACTGTTCGGAAATTTACCCAGTGGATTATCTTGGACATTCCTAGTAGGCGCTGGCAAATTGCCCTTCCAGGAGTAAACGCCAACAATGATTAGAAAAAAGATGAAGAGTTGGTGTTAGGTTAGGTTAGTACGGCGTTTGGCATATAGTGGTGCTAGATTTGGTACAATTGTACAGATCTGGCACAATTTAATACAATCTATACATCTGTACATTTTTGAAAATTCTGGTACATTTTACTTATTGCGGTATCTGCTAAATATATCACGCTCGAGATCAAGAAAAAAATACTAAAACTTAAACAACATCACACGACCTGGCATTTTAAAAATAGTCGTAGAAAAAGTATAGTACACTACTTGAATGGTAATTTGCTTATTACAAACGAGGAAGATTACAGTCCTCGCTCGTTGGGCCTGCTCGTGCAGTAATTTTTCTAATTTGTAATAAACTAGAATTGAGGACATTTCCATAAATAGTATTCAAAATGGGGCTTTGTTACACTCAAATTGAACCAAAATCTATCAAGATTCCAAATAAAAGTAAAATACATCGTCTACGACGAATCAGATGTCAAATCGACTAGACATAGTATCAGTAGAGATGACCAAAAGTTCCTGAAATCCTTAGGTCTAATATTGAGGGTATGATGTCACCTTCAAGTGAAAAGAATGAAGTTTTCGGCCAACCCGTTTTTGACAGCTCAATTTGCAAGTTTTCAAGAGCATACCTGCTTCCATAGTGATATATTTTTATGTTAAAAACACATTTAAATTTTTATTATACTATAAAAATAATTCTAGATTTTTTTCATTTATGTCTCCAACTCCTAAGAAAATTAAAAAGTAAAATTAGATGAGGACAAAAATCTTAATTTGAAAATTCTTGACAAAATGGCGAAGGAAAATTATATTATACCAGATTGTGTTAAAAATTCGCCAGGGGGAAATTCTGAGGTAGTTAAGATACCGTATGATGAGAGGATTCAAGAAATAATGAATAATAACCTGTTTTGCTTTTTCTTCTCGAATTACTGGAGCAAACTGATCGAAAATTGAAGTGAGTCCCACAAAATTACGATTTTTGAGAAGCTATAGTTTTTGGAGTGTCTCAACTTACAAAAAAAAATCGTTGATACTTGCTCTAAAAGGCTAATTTGTCTTTATTAAACTGATGCAGACATTTTTTTCAGACATACCGTGATCTGAAGGATATCCCCGATGTACTTGCCCTAAAAGGCTAATTTGTCTTTATTAAACTGATGCTGACATTTTTTTCAGACATACCGTGATCTGAAGGATATCCCCGATGTTCACTCGTAAATACCTATATTCCTCAATTTTGAAATAATATTATTTCGTGCTTCTAGGGTCATAGTGATATATTTTGATGTTAAAATCACGTTTATATTTTTAATATAATATGAAAAAAATCTTAGTTTTCTTTTATTAATGGCTTCAACTACTAATAAGAATAAAAAATAAAAAAAAAATTAAATGAGGAGAAAAATCATAATTTTTCAATTCTTGATGGAATGGCGAAGGATATTTTTATTTTAAAGGATTGTGCTCAAAATTCGACGAGGGAAAATTCTGAGGAAGTTAAGATATTGTATGATGGGAGGAATCAAGAAATAATGAACACCAAGCTGTTTTGCTTCTTGTTCTCGAACTACCGGAAGTAATTTTATCCAAAATTCAAGTGGGAGTCTCGAAATTACGATTTTTGAGAGGCTATAAGTTCTGGAGTTCCTAACTTTCAATAAAAAAAATCATTGACATTTGCTCTAAAAGACTAATAATTTGTCTTTATTAAACTGATGCTGTGATATTTCTTTGATTTTCGTGTACTTAAATATTTTTTTATTTTTTGTACGTTACCTATAATTTAAAAAATATATATATTTTCGTACTATTCTACTTATACCTAAATTATTTTTATTTCAATACTCGAGACACGAGACTATAGAGACTGACGTGACGAGACTCTCGGTCACGAACCTTGAAGTCTCGGTCTCGAAATATAATTCCTAGTTCCGTCTCGGTATCAGCTGTCTTGAATTTCGAGACTAGACGAGATCGAGACTAGTCTCGTCGAGACCGAAGCACTATACCTACAAACCATATGGATCACCGACATTTGAAATTCCGATGAAATTCGCATGTATATATCAGAAAGTTATATTTACATTGAAGGTACATTTACATCAAGCGATGCCACAAAACCGTATGTTCCTTGTCTAATAATGCCCTCGCCTTCCTGTTTGATGAAATTCGCTATGAAATGGGTGGAGAACAAGTGACTGTGGTTCGCAAGCCAGGAGTAATAACAACATTAAAAACAATGGCATCCTTTGGATCTACACAATTGAAAACACTGTATTCTTGCGGCTGGGAGCTATCGACCAAAGAACCTTTTTTCTGGAAAATTACTATTAAAATAATTGATGGGTTTGGCCGAAGCTACTTGCCATTCTCGTTATGTAATATAGTATGTCAAACACAGGTGAGGGTGAGGGCGAACTCTATCGCTTCTCGAACACCTTTCTTCGTTTAAAATCGATACGATTCCAGGCAGAAGCATAAATCATAGTGCTAGTAGTTGCCGGGTTATGACATACTTTCACAGATGGCGCTTCCGTTATTATTCCGCTGGTTGTATATGCCCGACTTGGTTGAAATGTGTTTCGCTTTGCAATTGCATGTTCTGGGTTCTGGGTTCTGGCTTTCTGGCCAAGGAAAAAGTTGGAGCCTCCTATACGGTAATGACGGTAAATTCGAAAAAATTGCAAAAATATAAAAAAAAAAACATCTTATAAAATAAATTCTGTACAAAAATGCTGAATCTGGTACAATTTTAGCTCAAATATGATACAATTTTTAGTTTTTCGCTGGCAACGCTGATAATAATGTAAATAAACAACAACATTTTAATTATTCAAATTCTAATCTCGTGATTAAATTATTACAGCACATTTAGCTCTAATGTTTTTAATTCATTTTTGTGATCGGTTTATTTAAGCCATGAAAAATGGGGTAATAATGAATCGTCTCCTGGCATTGGTCAAAAACCTTTACTTTCGAGCAAGAAAACTGTAAGTAATGATTAATATTATTAATCCCAAACCGAATGATTTCGTATATGCTAAGTAAATTTGTCTGTATTAGATAGCATATATTGCCACATACATACCGCATAGCCTAAAGGTCCATTTATAATCTCGTAAAATTCGTAATGTTGAGGTTGGATAGTCCATAGTTGGCAGAGTTCATTTTATTTATTTTTGTATAGTCCTGGTGACCGAGATAGTAAAAAAATGGATAATTTTGAATTACTTCTATAAGTAGCATTGACGCATCAATATCCTCAGTTTCAGTCCATTCTTCTTTTTGTTTTATGGCAGTGGCACACACACTAAAAGGAGATCCTATGACGCTCGACAAGCGGTATGTGTGTGCGAAGATGTTGATTGACACGGTCCTTGAATAGTTGTAGGCTGTAATTAAGGGGAAACAGATGTCCTGGGAGTGAGTTCCACAGTGATGCAGTGCGCCAGACAAAGGAGTTCTTGTAAAGCGACGTTCTAGGTGTTTCCACTTGTACGATGAACTGGTGCGCTCTTGCCGTCTGTCGTGACTGTCTGACAGGCGTTGCCAGGGGCTGGATGAGGCGGGCCAAATCCTGGGAATATCTGCCGTGAAAGTATTTATAAAACAGGGACATCTCGGCCACATGTCTGCGGTGTTCCAGCCTATCCAGATTCTGGGTCAACTCCGGGTCGCCGACAAGACGCACAGCTGTCTTCTGAATGGAATCCAGCATCCAGCAACTTTAGGGTGTGCTTTGGTGCGGCACCCCACATGTGTGAGCAATATTCTAAGCACGGTCTTATTTGCGCTTTGTAGAGCAAGAGCAACTGCTGCAGTGTATAACAGTTTTTTGTTGCGAAATAGCGCACCAAGCTTCTGGGAGGCTGATTTTGCGACGTTAGCAACGTGGTCATGCCAGGACATCTTGCTGAGATCGAGCAGTCCGATTGACGAGGATGAAGGAATGGTCGATCCTGCCATAATGATGTCAGGGCCCGCCGTAATGGCCCTCTTGGTAAACGTGGCTGCTTGGGTCTTTGCTGCATTGAACTGGACCAAATTTATGTCGCCCCAAGTTTGAACTTTCTCCAGGTCTTGATTAATTGCTGTAATCTGCTCCTATCTGCGGTGATAAGTCTCAGTCGCTGGTAAAGGTTTTTCTGATCTAAATTGGGAGATTATTCGTTTCGGTCAGCAGGTCATTAATATAGATGAGGAACAGAGTTGGTGAAAGTATTGTGCTTTGAGGCACGCCCTTGTTGATGGTGAATGTGTCTGAGATGTGTCCATCAACTGCAACGTGCAGAGATCGGCTCTTAAGAAAGCTGGCAAGCCAGCTGCAAAGAGAGGCTGGCAGTCCGAAGGACGGTAGTTTGTTGAGCAATCCGTCATGCCAAACTCTGTCGAATGCCTTCGATATATCCAACGCAATCGCTTGAGGCTCTTCGTAGTTCTCAATTGCCCTACTCCATATATAAGTGACATAGGCCAATATGTCTCCTGTCGATCTCTTTTTGCGAAAGCCGTATTGATTATTGCTGATTATTCTGTTGTTCTCGAGGTGCTTGAGTATTTATTTAGCGTATGGCATCTCACATGGTACATAGATAGATAATAATAGTATATGCAGAATATATATTAAATTTCACAAATAGTTTATAACACAAACATTCTAATCACAAACTAAGATAATAATAATAATATCGCATGTAGATACTGTCATATTTTAAGGTTAAGTGCGGTTATCCATTCAAGGTTTGTGGGTGTAGCGCTAAAAAATTGCTGGATCTCACTGATATGCCGTTAATTCGCATTCCTCGACTATATGACGAATGGACTGCTCTGGGGCGCCACAGTCGCAGCTTGGATTTGGTTGTTTTCCCCATTTATGCAGACTGTGAGCACATGCTCCATGCCCTGTTCGTATCCGGATGAGGCTCTTCCAGATATGTCGTGGGAGTTCAGAGCCGTGTGGCACTTTCTCGTTCCAGAATTCATATCATTCGGTGTTAATGTTAAAATTGTCAGCTGATAGTTGTTGGGCTAGTCGGAGCGGTGGGTTTCTGGAACGGAGGCGATTCATTGCTAAGCTTGGGATATCAGCATGGATGGGAAGAAGTTGAAGGTTCCTTAGTATTTTAGTATGCTCTTTCATCAAGTCTTCTTTTCTCCGTAGGGCAGGTGAGGCTATATGACTGAGCGTTGGAGCATAATGGGGTGGTCTTGATACATCCCGTGATGGTTCTCATTGAGTTGAGCATCTACCTTCTTTACATGAAGGCTGTTCATCCACACCAGAGCACATTATTCAGTTGCAGAGTACACCAAACTGAGCACAGAGGTCCGTAGAGTGTCCGCTGATGCTCCCCAGTCAGTCCCGCAAAGCTTTTGGATTACTTATGTTGTTGCGGGTGCTTATTTTTTTGGATTTCAAGATGTCTTTTGAATGACAGGGTTCTGTCTAGGGTCACCCCCAGATATTTTCGGAAGTGCTGATAAGGGAGTAATTCATTATTTAAACGGACCTCTAGTTCATAGTTTGCCATTTTATTATTTAAGTGGAAGCATTATTACGATTTGGTATCAGTCTCCATTTTGTGAAATACTCTTTTAATTTACTAAGGTCGTCAGTCAGAGTGTTTTCAGCCGGTTCAAACCACTTATGTTGTACGGCCAAAGCCAGGTCATCAGCATTTCCAAACTTTTTTGCGTTAGTTTCAGGTACGTCAGAGATGTAAAGATTGAACAGCATGGGGGCTAATACTAACCCTTGGGGGAGTCCGTCATTTAGGTTTCTCTGTTTGCTCATAATATTACCCTGAATCACTCGGAAGTATCTGTTCCCTAGCCCCTAGCATATTGCCGATTAGCTTTAGCGTAGTTTGATAGGGGATTATTGTGAACTGTTTGTATAGAAGTCCTTCTTTCCAAATTGTGTCGTAGGCAGCAGTAAGGTCTACAAAGATCACAGATGTTTTTGGAAGCCTGCTTCAATGTACGTAGTAAGGCTTAACACTTGGTCTGTGCAGCTCCGATTAGTTCTGAATCCTGCTTGTTCCGGTGGAGTATTATCAAGGATTCGTGAACCTATCCTGTTCAAAAGGAGCCTCTCTAGGAGTTTGTAGCACCAACTAAGAAGTGCTATCGGGCGGTAGCTTTCTACTTTATCGCGTGGTTTATTCGGCTTCAGTATAGCGACTACTTTAGTGATTTTGAAGGCTTTCGGCAGGCTTCCAGATATTAAGATGCATGAGAAAAACTTGATCAACCATTTCCACATCGAAGTAGAAACTCAGGGTGTATTCCATCAAAACCAGGCGCCTTGCCAGTTTTAACTTCTTTGAAAGCCGACTCTAATTCTTCAGCGGTAAACTGGCGAGAGGATTCTGTTTCGCGCGGTGTTGCTCGAAGAATATTTTTGAGTTCTTTCTTTACATTACGTATATGCTCTTTATCTCGTGGAGCTCTAGATAGCGTGACTATTTTGTTGGCAATCTGATCTGGTGATACCTGGTGGTCTTCTCGGATCGGTGGGCTACTTCCTCCTGGCTTTTAGCAGGCTCCATGGTTGTCTACTCGATTTTTTGAAATCCAATTCCTGTGTTGTTTTTATCCATTTTTCTCTGCTTGCTTCATTTAGTATTTGCAAGAGGTCATCAGCTGTGTTCGAGTCGCCATTTTCCATATAGAGGTTATAAAGCTCTTCACATTCATTGTTCCAGCCTGGAATATATTCCATCCGGTACCTTCTTAAATCTGTCATAGTTTTCATGAATGGCTGGGATCCATCTTACAACTTTGTCGAGTTCATGAGAGAACTTTGCCCAATTGGCCCATTTGAAAGTTCCATCTTGGCCTTGGAATGGATCGAATCACCGGAATCTGGATGCCCACCTCATATATGATCGGGCGATGTTGGCTATGTGGGAAGTCTCCTAGGATTATTTTCGACATGCTGACTGGTTGATTTTGGGAATTTTGGGTTGAGAAACAGAGATCCTGGTTATATTCCCTATTCCACGCAGCGGATCTAAATGTTCTGTTGTCTTTTGCGTCAAATATGAGGCTCAGGTTGTTGTCCTCTGCCTATTCTACGAGTGTGTTTCCATTTTGATCATTGGTGTTATATTTCCACATTGTGTGATGGCTGTTGAAATCACCCACATAGATAGCTGGGTGAGGAAGTGTTTCAGATTCAGCCCTTTTCATAAAAAAGTAGCAATTAACAATAAAAACAAAAACAGCTATGCGACTTCGGCTATTGACAGCGATCACGTGCTAGTACAGTGATTTTTCATTGGTTGGAACGAACTTTCTGAACTCCGAACATAAAGATTGCTTATCTCTCAACTTCGCAAACATTCTGAAAATTATCGAACTTTTCACCAACTGAATTAATAAATTGAACTGAATGATTTGAATAGTTCATCTTGAACTAAAATTTCAACTCCCAACTAAGCCCCAACATTGCGAACTTTTCGAGTTTATAAATTTAGTGTAACTCTAATAAAACCGTGATAGAGGTTTATCCGAGGATTTTTCACATTCGTTGCCATATCTCTAAATTTCCTTTCCATTAATAATGAATCTAATATTACCATGTAGTGTAGGTAGTAAAATATCAAAATGGCATATTTGATATTCTTACAATTAAGCACGGAGTCCCCCAGGGCTCTGTTCTGGGCCCCTTGATCTTTCTCTTATATATCACTCAAAATACAGGGCAAGTTTACTTTGTTTGCCGATGACACCTCAATTCTGTGGTTGGGCAGAGATGCTGATGTTCTGATCCAGACTGTGTCTCTTGATTTGGGGGTGGTTCGGGACTGGCGCAGTGCCAACTGTCTTAGCTTTAATTTTACTAAAACCAACATACTCACCTTTAAGTTTGATATGACGGGTGGCATTCATAGTCCTGTTGCAAGTAAAGACTGTCTAAGGTTTTTGGGTCTCTGGAGAGACAATAAACTGAAATTCAGTGAACATATAGATAGTCTGAGTTCGAAGGTAGCTTCTGGCTGTTATGCTTTGCGAATTGTTTCAAATGAGCTGGGTAGTATCATGGCAAGAATTGTCTACTCTTGCCTTATTGAATCCCATTTGAAGTATGGCATGCAGTTTGGGGGTTCTGTAGCCCGACTTTGTTTAATTCTGTGTTTGTGCTCCAGAAGAGGGCCATTAGCTATATCTGTAAGGCCAATTCCAAAGCTCACTGTAGGCCACTGTTCATTGAACAAAACATATTAAAACTGCCATGTTTGTTAATAATGGAGACGGCTCTTCTTATTTATAAACGTTTTAGGGGCATCATATCAATGCATAAATATGAAACTATGTATAATAATCAATTGTCCCTACCTATCCCAAAATTCACACTGACTAAGAACTCTCACATCTCATATCTGGGATATATAATCACCTGCGTCAAGCGGCTAGGAATGCCCCAAATGAGAGAACATTGAAAAATTTGATAAAGAAAATTTTTCTGATTAGTATATTTTGGTGTATAGTTGTGGTTGTCTTGCTTTAGTACCCTTCCTTATTTGTGCACTGGTTCTTTATATATAGTTATATATACCCTTGACTATGTTTGTTTAGATATTAGATTTTATATACATTGAATATTAGTTATTACGGAAGCTTTGTCATTGGATATTATTCTTGTGGTAATAAAGCGGTTTTTGATTTGATTTGATTTAGTGCTTGATTTCATACAACCTCACGAGGCCAAAGCCAATCTACCTTTAGTTACAGGCAATTGAGGACTGTGTTGTAGGCATCCAACAATAATTGGCCTATTTATCCCTCTTATATTTCAGTAGGATGAGCTAAATATAGGCTGTAATGAAATATTTTGAGGAAAATTAACTGAAAGGGATAAGGGGCTTATAAATGTTGCAAAAATGCATGCAGGCCGAGTGAAAGTTAGTTCGGAATATTAACAAGATTTGCTTCACTGGTCCATATATCTTGCACTGGCATGATATAGTGTTTACTGATATAAATTAAATAAATAAAACGAATACTTATTGAAATTAACAGTTTGGGTGTATTTTCGATTAAAACACTGGACTCTGGACTCTAATGTAAAATATTATGAGCAAGATATTATATAAGGGCATTAAATTCAATTAATCCTTCGCTAAGTTAATCGTGCATGAAAAAGCTAGTCCTGAGTAGAATTCAAATACCTTTAGAGTAAATTTTTGCATATCTGCAGTTTCTCAAAATATAAAATAATTGTGATTAATCCGCGGCCGAGTCCAGGTTTTAACAAAAAAAAAAGTCCTTTTTAACGAAAAAGATACTCACTCGATCGGCACAGTCCCAGAAAAAAGATCCCGCACATAAACAACGTCCTCTTCGACACGTCCAACCGATCGCAAATCGGCGGCAAAATTAGTCGGGCCAATATGTCGGTAATAGCCTGGACGGACAAGAACAACGCCACGTCCTGCTTGTCGTACCCTATAGATTGGAAAAAGAACGGCATCACCATCTTGAAGTTCTGCTCTGCAACATAAAAAATGGACAAACCGAAAACCAAGTTAAGATAGATCGGATCTTTCAGAAGGTCGAAGTCCATGAATATGACGATTTTCTGCCAAGAGGTCTTCTGCTGTTCTTTGACTTTGAGATGTTCCTTTTGCAACTCTTGGATGACCTTGTGCTGAGGCGAGAACTGCACGCCCGGGTAGCTCATGTTGCGGCGCAACCGCGATGGATGGTCTCCTGTAGTCGGATCGGGACTGTCTGGGGTCTAAAAATTATTGTTATTATGTATGGGAAAAATATTTATTACAATACTTATTTGTAACTAAATAATGTACTTACATCAATAGCCAGTTGTATACTAGACCCAGTAAAATCCAATCGGGAATAACTGCTCATGATGGACTCCTTGGAAGTGCGCCTTTTTCCCGCTCGATTTCCTGCAAAGCTCATTGTCGAGAAGTTTCTGGGGAAGGTAGATTTTCTGGTTAAACCACCTGCTCTTAGCTCTTCGAAGGTCTTCACCACCAGGTTGTTTGAGATGAGTTTGTTAATTTCCTCTTGTTCTGCCTCTTCGTCTTCACCGTCTTCTTTGATTGTTTCCATTTCCTAACAGAATCAGACGATGGAGTAAATAAATGAGGTTGGATAATAATAGTTGAAACTGAGCATGCATAAAGTGTGGAGGTCGAGGGTAGAGTGATTATTTTTTGGATAGGGGCTGATGCGGTGCGAAGCCACTTTATATCATGATACTTACAAAATTCCTTCTATAAAAGAGACAACCATGCCATCACTTCGGTTGGTGATTATACATTTAAGACATAGAGGGGTAATTGGGTAATATTAAGATCAAAGGCTCAATAGGAAGCATATAATATGACGTAACCACTCCTGATATGAGAAGCACTTGTAGTAAAATTAGAAGAGCCAACCAAAACCGGTTAACTAGGCCTCGGAAGCATTCTTGTAAAAAAACTTGAGACAGAAAATGTCAAGAAAGTATTACTAAATTGGGGAAAAATGGGGATTAACTCGCGTCCACCTCAGTTGCTGGGAGAATTATCCCTCTCTCCAAGAGAAGTTGGGTCACTAAGATGCCAGGGGAAGATGTCAATGTTTGAAGTTTACCATACCTAAACTGAGACAGATGATTGGTAATTTATCAAGTGCAATTTCTTATTGAAGTAGGTAGAAATCCATGATATGGTTGTGGTGGTGACGTTGCAATCCAAATGCCTTAAAAAATTGTGTTTGAACAAAAGAAATTATATAAAAATGTATATAATTGTATAATACAGAGATTTTGTTGTTTGCTTGTAACCTTTATGAAGGAAGTTAGGAATTTGTTCAATATTAATGCATGCATTAGCTGTAGAAGTACCATATTTAAAAAAATATAGATTTTGCATCGGAAACTTACAACAAATCAAAAATAAGCATGAAAATCTAAAATATGGAGGCAAAAATTCAAGATGCATCCAATACTATTTTTAGCCGTGTTACCACCTGAATATAACAAAATGTCCAAAATACAAAGATAAAATGAAAAATGTCCCATTTTTTTTCAAATGTTGAATTTATCACGAATCCTTCGAAAGGAGATATGTATCATCCCTCAAGGTGGCAACATTGCACTATAGTAAAAATATTACCCAAGCAGAATACCAACTTAGGAATCTATTCTTTTAGTGGCCTGTTGCAATCACGGCTAACTTAACCCTACATATAAAATGCTTTGTTGTCAAACTGATTGCATCCTGCGAATTATTACCCTCCTATCATGATACTACTTTCCGTAGTAGTATATCAGGCCCTCGTATGGTATAATTTGTTGTTATATTTGCTTTCAATGCAGTCAATTTGACAACAGCTATATAATTATTTCCAGCGTTGCCACATTTTTAAGGTACGACAATCAAATTGTCTGATCATTTTTCTATTCGAGGGATGGTGTGTTCGTGTTCTGCTCGGGTATCAATTTCATAATTTGACTATGGCTCCTACCTCCAAACAAAAAATAAGCAAGACAAAGGTAGGGTAAAGGGTGCACTACAAGTTTCATCTAAGTGAACAAAGCTTAATAAACGCATTTTTTATATATCAAAATATATAATTGCCTGAGGTTTACTCTATCTCAAATTACTTCATGCTAAAATTTAAAAATGTTTAGCATTGCTTATATGAAATAAGTTTACCTCACTGGACGCAAAGAAGAAATGTATTCTCTGCAGCAAAGTAAAAAATTTCATTTTTATTAGGTATATAATATGACATAATAAAAAGAAAAACTAAAATTACTTATTTGATATTATTTCAGAACCTTAGATTAATCGATAATGAAAATTTTAAGGTAATGTCAAAGTATATGTAAACTAGTAGCTCCACTCCCGCAAATATTGTGTGCCAGCCGCCGAAAATCCGCAGATTGTTGGCAGCATGTGGAGCGTTTTAGTTTAATCAGTCGTTCGTATGTAGGCAGAGTGTTCAGAACAGAGTCGGATTTGTGAAAATCCTTAATTTTATTTCTATTAAAATAGAAATTTTATTCGGACTTCGGTGGAAATATATACGAAGCAATGAAAAATGCAAAGGCAAATAGGAAAAATCTATAGTCGGATTAGTGAATAGATATGTTAATAAAATTAGGTGAAGGAGGCGACAAGACCGGAAAAATCGTCTAGGTGTCAGATTTTTTCTTAATAAGTACATATTATATAACGATAATGGAATGCTTTGTAAATATTAAATATATTTTGGCACTGTGAAACTAACCCAAAGTTGATTCGACGACAAACTCAAACTAACCAAATCTATTAAAATTGATTATAACGTATGGGAACCGGTTCAAATAACTAAAATAAGTTGAGATTAAATGAAACTAGACGAAAGTTGTTTGGATGACTAACCCAAATTAACCAAATCCATTAAAATTGATTATAACGTATCAGAACCGATTCAAATGATTAAAATAAGTTGAGACAAAGTGAAATTAATCAAAAGTTGAATCGACGGTTAACCCAAACTAACCAAATCTATTGAAATTGATTATAACGTATCGGAACCGCTTTAAATGACTAAAATAAGTTGAGAATAAGTGAAAGTAAGCGAAAGTTGAATCGACGACTAACCCAAACTAACCACATCTATTAGAATTGATAATGACGTTGGTATTGTAACCGTTTCAAATGGCTAAAATAAGTTGAGAATAAGTGAAACTAACCGAAAGTTAATTGAACACTAACCCAAACTAACCAAATCTATTAAAATTGATTATAACGTATCGGAACTGCTTCAAATGGCTAAAATAAGTTGAGAATAAGTGAAGCTAACCGAAAGTTGATTGGACAACTAACCCAAACTAATCAAATCTATTAAACTTGAATATAACGTAACGGAAGGTTCAAATGATTAAAATAAGTTGAGACTATGTGAAACTAACCGAAAGTTCAATCGACGACTAACCCAAACTAACCAAATGTAATAAAATCATTATAACGTATCGGAACCGCTTTATATGACTAGCATAAGTTGAGAATATCTGACACCAACCGACAGTTGAATCGACGACTAACCCAAACTATCCAAATCTATTAAAATTGATTATAATTTATCGAAATCGATTCAGATGAATAAAATAAGTTGAAACTAAGTGAAACTAACCGAACGTTGATTGGACGACTAACCCAAACTAACCAAATCTATTAAAATTGCTTATACCGTCTCGGAACCGGTTCAAATGATTAAAATAAGTTGAGACTAAATGAAACAAACCGAAAGTTGAATAGACGACTAACTTGAACTAGCCAAATCTATTAATATTGATTATAAGGTATCGGAACTGGTTCAAATGAATAAAATAAGTTGAAACTAGGTGAAGCTAGTGGAAAGTTGCTTGTAGTCGCCCCCAAACTAACCAAATCTATTGAAATTTATTATAACGTATCGGAACCGCTTTAAATGACTAAAATAAGTTGAGAATAAGTGAAACTAACCAAAAGATGAATCAACGACTAATCCAAACGAACCAAACCTATTAAAATAGATTATAACGTATCGGAACTGGTTCAAATGACTAAAATAAGTTGAAACTAAGTGAAGCTAGTCGAAAGTTGATTGTAGTCCTCCCTAAACTAACCCAAACTAACCAAATTTATTGAAATTGATTATAGCATATCGGAACCGGTTCAAATGACTAAAATAAATTGAAACTATGTGAAGCTAATCGAAAGTTGATTGGACAACTAGCCCAAACTAACCAAATCTATTAGGATTTATTATAACGTATCGGAACCGCTTTAAATAACTAAATTAAGTTGAGAATAAGTGAAACTACCCGAAAGATGAATCAACAACTAACCCAAGCTAACCAAACCTATTAAAATTGATTATAACGTATCCGAACCGGTTCAAATGACTAAAATAAGTTTGAAACTACGTGAAGTTTATCGCAAGTTGATTGGATGACTAATCCAAAGTAATCAAATCTATTAAAATTGTTTATGACATATCGGAACCAGTTCAAATATCTAAAATAAGTTAAGGCTAAGAGAAACTAACCGAAAGTTGATTTAACCCTAAACCCAAACTAACCCAACTAATAACATCTATTAAAATTGAATATAACGTCTTAGAACCGGTTCAAATGATTGAAATATGTTGAGACTAAGTGAAACTAACCGAAAGTTGAATCGACGATTAACCCGAACTAACCAACCTAATCCGGTTAGTCGTTCAATCAACTTTTGCTTAGTTTCACTTAGTTAGTTTCAACCTATTTCAGTCATTAGAACCGGTTCAGATACTTTATAATAAATTTTAGTAGATTGTGTTACTTTGGTCTAGTCGTCGATTCAACTTTCGGATAGTTTCACTTTTTCTCAACTTATTTCAATCATCTAAAGCGGTTCCAATATGTTATAATCAATATTAATAGATTTGGTTAGTTTGGGTTAGTCGTCGAACCAACTTTCGGTTAATTTCACTTAGTCTCAAGTTATTTTAGTTATTTAATGCGGTTCCGATACATTATAATCAATTTTAATAGATTTGGTTAGTTTAGGTTAGTCCTCGATTCAACTTTCGGTTCGTTTCACTTAGTCTTAAATTCTTTTAGTCATCCGATACGTTATAATCAATTTTGATAGATTTGTTTAGTTTGGGTTAGTAGTTCAATCATAGCTACACTTATTCTCAACTCATTTTAGTCATTTCAAACTTTTCAGAACACATTAAAATCAATTTTAATAGATTTGGTTAGTTTGGGTTATTCGTCAACAACTTTCGGTTAGTTTCATTTAGTCTCAACTTATTTTAATTATTTGAATCTGTTCCGATA